>PVJI01003247.1:0-127799 GCA_004026765.1 Micronycteris hirsuta
TAAGGAATATAGACAATAATATTATAATAACTGTGGGTGGTGTTAGAGAGGGACTAGATTTATAAGGGTGGTAACTTTGTAAGTTATATAAAAATCTAATCACTAGATGTACATTTGAAAGTAATATAATATTGTACATCAATGTAATTGAAAAATAAAAGAATGTTAAAAATACATCAGTATAATATTTGTATATATTATCTCATTGTTACTATCACCCTATCAAGAGCTGATTTATTTGTTTCTAGTACTTTAATATTTCAAAGACTTTATTAGTCACCATCTGAATTTATATACATAAGAACATCATCAGACTCACTCAATTTAACAGATATTTGTAGAGTGTCAGTTAAATTCAAGGCACTATTCTAGATATTTGGAATACATCAATAAAGACAGACAAAGATCTCTGCTTTATGGAACTAACAATCTAGTGCAGGAAATAATAGTCTAGACCAAAAATAAAAAAAAACATAAAAAATATAAAATTTTTGTTTAATGTTATAATGTATTTAGTGCTATAGATAAAAATAAAGTAGAAGAGAATCAGTGGGATCATGACAATGGAGTAAAGGAAGATAACACTGAGAAAGTGACATTTAATGTTAGACTTCAAGTCAGTGAGGAAGACAGCCAAACCTGTATCTGAATGAAGAATGTGTCAAGCTAAGAAGACAGCCCATGAAAAGGCCCTGCTCTAGGAATGTGTCTGATGAGCCCCAGAAAAAAGAAGCAAACAGTGTATCTGCAGGGAAGGAAGCAAAAAATGTAAGAGATTCTTTAAAACAATTTTCTTTAAAAAAATGTTTATTGCATTTTTCCCATTACCATTTATCCCCCTTATGTCCTCCTCCCCCTCTTAATAACCACACTATTGTCAATGTCCATGAGTCCTTTTTCCTTTTTATTCAATCCATCCATCCTCTAACTGTGCCCACCTTAGCTCTCATGCTGCTCTCTATCTATGAGTCTGTCTCTATTTTGCTTGTCAGTTTAGTTTGTTCCACATATAAGTGACATTATATGGTATTTGTCTTTCTCTACCTGGTTTATTTCACTTAGCATAATGTTCTCCAAGTCCATCCATACTGTCACAAAGGGTAAAATTTTCTTCTTTTGTATGGTTGAGTAGTATTCCATTGTGTAAATGTACCATAGTTGTTTTAGCCCTTCATGTACTGATGGACACTTGGGCTGCTTCTATGTCTTGGTGATTGTAAACAATGCTGCAATGAAAATAGGGGTGCTTATGTTCTTTTGAATTAGTGTTTTCAAATTCAGAAATAAAGAAATGCTTAAATGTTAAAAACAATCTTTAAGTTGATAACATAAATTTAAAACAACTATATTAATGAAAATATTTTAGTAAATTTAAAAGGGTTTGATTGGCTTTTTAAAAATTTAATTCTAACTAAATTTTCTTTTAAAAAAATTTTTCCAGTTGAGACCCAAAATGGTGGAGGAGTAAGTGGAAGCTACACTAACCTCCTCCCAGGACCAATCTGGAATTACATTTAAATTGTAGAGAAATCATACAGAATAATCAGCTGAACACTAGCTGGAGAGAAGCCTTATAATCATGGACAGATGGAAGAAACCACATCACCACAGTGTGACTGATAGGGAGTGCAGAGGAGACATGAGAGGGCTGGTTGGGTTTCTATTGGCAGCAGCTTAAGTCCTGGAGGGATGTTTCAGTAGCTGGGAATTCCCCATGAGAAGTGTAGGGTCTAGCCTGGCTGGTGTAGCTCAGTGGATTGAGCACGGGCTGCGAACCAAGGGGTCACACGTTCGATTTGCAGTAAGGGCACATGCCTGGGTTGTAGGTCAGGTCCTCAGTGGGGCCATGTGGGAGGCAACCACACGTTGATGTTTCTCTCCTTCTCTTTCTCCTTCCCTTCCCTCCTCTTTGAAAATAAATACATAAAATCTTAAAAAATAAAAAGGAAGTGTGGGGTCTAAGCTCTAAGCTTGCCTCCCCAGCCTACAGCACCAGAACTAGGAACAGCACCAGAACTAGGAAAGGAACCCAAATAACATGCAGTTATGAAAAGCAATGGGGGTTTCTGTCTGCCAGGGACAGATGGCTGGAGATGCAGTGAGCCTCTCAAAGGGCCGATCAAAAATTCTGTTTAAAGCCAGGTACCTTGGGATCTGGCAGAGGAAGGGTAGAGTGGATTCAAGATGCTTGGGAAGAGTCTAGGGCTGGTGGTTCTGGGGAGAGAGCTGAAGGAATAGCTGCCAGGATCCCTGTGCTGAGTCATTACCCAAACTTCAGGAAATATCTTTCTCAGGTAAAACAATCCTCTCCAAGGGGATCAGTCTAAGGGGAAGCAATAGCCTTGCTTGAAGGAATTACTCTGCCCCACCATGTGATACTTATACCCTGTTGCTGAGGAGTACAGACAGAAGACTTTCACTCTTTAACCATACAGAAAACTTGTAGGCAGAGATGCCTTGCTGAGAGCAATGAGATTTCAGCTGACCCCCGCACACCCAGGCCTAGTGTTGGCCTTGATGTGCAGCCTCAATCTTTCTGCACACACTCAGGCCCGACAGTAGTGGGAGTCACATGCTATGAATCACTAATAGCTCCAAACAAGTTGACCAGGGCCAGTCACAGGCAGGGTTTGACTTAGGTGTGCACCAGAGTCTTTCAGAATCATCTAAAACATATAAACAAATACAAAGGAGCAGCCAAAATGGGAAGACAAAGAAACAGACCCCAAAAGAAAGAGTAAGAGTATTCTCCAGAAGACGAACTAGATGAAATGGAGGCAAGGAATTTATCAGATAGTTTAGAGTAATAATTATAAGGACACTCAACAGTATGAAAACAGACATAGAAATGATTAAAAGGGACAAGTCAGAAATAGAGAATGCAATATCTGAAATAAATAATATACTGGAAAGAATAAGCAGTAGGTTACATGAAGCAGAGGATCAAATAAGTGATTTGTCAGACAAGGTAGAGAAAAAACATCCAGGCAAGGCAGCAAAAAAGAAAAAGAATTAAAAAAAAGAAGAAGAAGAAGAACTTAAGAAACATTTTGGACAACATGAAGCATAATGACATCTGCGTCATGGGAATAGCAGAAGGGTAAGAGTGAGCAAGGGATTGAGAACCTATTTAAAGATATAATGACTGAAAACTTCTCTAATCTTGTGAATAAAGAAAACACACAAGTCCAGGAAGCTCAGAGAGTCCCAAACAAGTTTAATCCAAAGAAGCCTACACCAAAATAAATCATAATTAAAATGTCAAGGCCTAAAGACAAGGAGAGAATCTTAAAAGCCACGAGAGAAAATCATGTAGTTACATACAGGGGAGCACCAGTTAGACTGTCATTTAATTTCTCAACAGAAACACTTTAAGCCAGAAGGGAGTGGGGTGAAATACTCAAGATGATGAAAAGCAAAGACCTACAACCAAGGCTACTTTACCCAGCAAGGCTATCATTTAAAATCTAAGGAGAAATAAAGAGCTTCTCAGACAAGATAAAGTTAAAGGAGTTTGTTAACACCGTACCAGTACTGTAACAAGTGTTAAAGGACTTGCTTTAGGAAGACAAAGAGGAAGAAGAAAAAGAGAAAGAAAGAAAAAAAAACAGAGGAAAATAGTGGCAATAAAATAGCACTAAATATGTAGCTATCAATAATCACCATAAATGTAAATGGCTTAAATTCTCCGACCAAAAGACATAGGGTAGCTAAATGGATAAGAAAACAAGACCCATATATGTACTGCCTCCAAGAGACTCACCTTAGACTGAAAGATACACACTGACTAAAAGTAAAAAGATGGAAAAGATGTTTCATTCAAATGGAAAGGAAAAGAAAAGGCTGGGATAGCAATACTTTTATCTGACAAAATAGACTTTAAAACCAAAAGATACAGTAAGAGACAAAGAGGGATACTATATAATGATAAAGGGTACAATCCAACAAGAGGATATAAATCCAGTGAACATTTATACACATAACATAGGAGAATCTAAATATGTAGAGCAAATCTTGATCAACATAAAGGGAGAGATCAACAGAAATGCAGTCATAGTCCAGGATTTTAACACACGTTTGACTTCAATGGGTAGATCTTTCAGACAGAAAATCAACAAAGAGAAAATGGCCTTAAATGATATGCTAGATCAAATGGATTTAATTAATAACTTCAAAGCATTTCACCCCAAAGCAGCAGAATATACATGCTTTTCAAGTACACATGAAATGTTTTCTAGGGTAGGCCACATGGTAGGACAAAACACAAGTCTCAGTATATTTCAGAATATTGAAATCATAACAAGCATCCTCTTTGATCACAATGTGATGAAATTAGAAATCAATCACAGAAAAACAGTGAGAGACACACAAAGACATGGAAGCTAAATAATGTATTGGGTCAACAATGAGGTTAAGGAAGAAAACAAAAGATACCTTGAAGTGAATGAAAATGAGAAAAAACAATCCAAAATCTGTGAGACAAAGGGAAAGCAATCCCTATGAGGGAAATTCATAGCATTACAGGCCTATCTTAAAAAACAAGAAAAAGCAGAAATAAACCATGTAACTTTACACTGAAAGGAACTTGAAAAAGAAAAACAATCAAAGCCTAAAGTGAATAGAAAGAAGGACATAACAAAGATCAGAGCAGAAATAAACAATGTAGAGTCTACAAAAATGATACACAAGATCAATGAATCCAAGAGCTTTTCTTTGAAAAGATAAACAAGATTGATAAAACTTAACCAGGCTTATCAAGAAAAATAGAGAGAGGACCCAAATAAGTAAAACCAGAAATGAAAGAGGTGAAATAATAACTGACACCAATGAAATACAAAGGATTGGAACTATTATGAACAACTATATGCCAACAAACTGGACAACTTGGAAGAAATTGATAAATTCCTAGAAATGTGCAATTTTCCAAAACTAAATCAAGAAGAATCAGAGAATCTGAATAGAGAGATTATACCTAGTGAAACTGAAGCAGTAATCAAAAGACTTCCAACAAACAAAAGCTCTGGACTGGATGGCTTCACAGGTGAATTTAACTAAATATTCTGAGAATAACTAAGACCTCTTCTTCTCAAAATATTTCCAGAAAATCAAGATGAGGGAAGGCTCCCAAACTCATTTATGAGGCCAGTATTATCCTAATTCCAAAACCAGATAAAGACCCTGCAAAAAAGAAAATTATAGGCCAATATTCCTGATGAAAATAGGTGCTAAAGTTCTCAAAAAATAGCAAACCAAATACAGCAATGCATCAAAAAGATCATACACTATGATCAAGTGGGATTTATTCTGTGAATATAAGTTTGGTACAACATTTGCAAATGAAATAACGTGATACACCACATAAATAAATTGAAGGATAAAAACTACATAATCATATCAATAGACACAGAAAAGCTCAAGCATGCAATTATAATAAAACCTCCAGCAAGTGGGAATAGAGGGAACATGCCTGGACAAAATAAAGTCCGTGTATGATAAACCCACTGCTAGCATCCAACTCAATAAGCAAAAAATTCAAGTGTTCTCCTTAAGATCGGGAAGAAGACAAGGATGACTGCTTTCCTCTCTCTTAGTTGACACAGTACTGGAAGTTTTAGCCACAGCAATTAGAGAAGGAGAAGAAATAAAAAGCATCTATATTAGAAATGAAGAAGGAAAACTATCTTTATTTGCAGATGACATAATAATATACATGCAGAACCCCAAAGATTCTACCAAGAAACTACTATGACTGATAAATGAATTCAGAAAAGTAGTGGGATACAAAATTAATATCCAGAAATCAGTTGCACTTTTATATGCAATTAATGAATTAACAGGAAGGGAAATTTTTAAAAATCCCATTTACAATTGCTTCAAAAAGAATAAAATACCTAGGAATAAATCTAACCAAGGATGTAAAAGACCTGTACTCAGAAAATTATAAGAAACTGAAGAAAGAAATAGAAGATACAAATAAGTGGAGCACATACCATGTTTGTGGATAGGAAGAATTAACATCATTAAAATGTCCATACTACCTAAAGCAATCTATGGATTTAATGCAATTCCTATCAAGATTCCAATGACCTATTTCACAGAACTAGAACAAATATTTCAAAACTTTATATGGAAACACAAAAGGCCACGCAACAGCAATACTGAAAAAGAAGAACAAAGTTGGAAGAATCACACTACTTAATATCAAACTCTACAACAAGGCTATTGTAATTAAAATATCATAGTAGTGGCATAAAACCTGACACATTAATCAATGAAACAGAATAGAGATCCCAGGAATAATCCCAAACATTTATAGTCAATTAATATATGACAGAGGAAGCAAGCCCATACAATAGGTTAAAGATAGCTTATTCAATAAATGGTGCTGGGAAAATTGGAGAGAGATGCAGAAAAATGAAACTAGACTACCTTCTTATACCATACACAAGAATAAATTCAAAATGGATTAAAGACTTAAATGTTAGACCCAAACTATAAAAATCCTAGAAGAAAACATAGGCAGTAAAATCTCATATATAGCTCATAGAAATATTTTATTAGATATAACTCCCCAGGCAGGGAAACAAAAGGAAAATATAAACAAGTGGAATTACATCAAATTAAATGTTTTTGCTTAGCAAAAGTAAACATCAACAAAATTAAAAGACAATCCACAGAATAGGAGAACATATTCGATGATACATCTGATAAGGGGTTAATATAAAACATTTATAAAGAACTTACAAAACTCAGCACGCACACACACACAAAACAATTAAAAAATGGGAAAAGGTCCTCAATAGATGCATCTCCAAAGAGGACATACAGATGGCCAATAGACATATGAAAAACTGCTCAACATCACTAGCCATCAAAGAAATACAAATTAAAACCACAATGAGATATCACCTCATACCTATCAGAATGGCCATCATCAATGAATCTACAAATAACAAGTGCTGGCGGGGATGGGGAGAAAAGGGAACGCTTCTGCACTGTTGGTGGGAATTTAGACTGGTGCAGCCACTGTGGAAAGCAGTATGGAGATACCTCAAAAAATAAAAAATGGATCTCTTTTTTGACCCAGAGATCCCCCTTCTGGAAATATATCCAAAGGAACCCAAAACACTAATTTGAAAGAAAATAAGCACTCCTGTATTCATTGCAACTTTATTTACAATGGCCAAGATATGGAAGCAGCCCTACTGTCCGTCAGTAGAGGAGTGGATAAAAAAACAACTATGAGATAGTTATGTAAAGGAATACTGCTTGGCTATAAAAAAGAAGAAAGTTTTACCAGTATGCAACAGTATGGATGGACCTGGAGAACATTATGCTAAGTGGAATAAGCCAGGCAGAGAAAGACAAATACCACATGATTTCGCTCATATGTGGAATCTAATTAATAAACTGAACTAACAAATAGAGACAGACTCAGAGAGAGCAGAATGACTGCTAAGGGGTGGGGGAGGTTAATGTGTGGAGTGATTGAGCAAAGAGGAGAAAGGACTCATGGACAAGTGTGGTGATTGCAGTGTGGCATTGGATATAAGGGGACTAAATGGCAATGAAGAATACATAAAAATTATTAAATAAAAAAGAAAACAATATTTCATGTCATAAAAGTGTAAATCAAGTTTTTGTAGCCATCTTTTCTCTATGTGAACCCTAACATATACAGTTGAAACTCGGTATATATAGGATTTACATCAGTGGTTCAACTAACCATGGATAAAATATATATGTATATATATAACCATAGATAAAATATTAAAAATATAAAATATATACACATACATATATGTGTGTGTATATAGTTTTGTTTTTACTGATATGGTATGTAATTAAGCCTACAATAATTGCATCTGTACTGAACATGTACAGACATTTTTCTTGTCATTATGTCTTATTCAACACAGTATAGCAAACTCTTTACATGTCATTTGCATTGTATTAGGTATTATAAGTGATCTAGAGATTATTTAAGTGTACAGGAGGATGTGCATATGTTATATGCAAATACTATGTCATTTTATACAAGAGACTTGAGCAACCCTTGGATGAAGAAATTTCGGTATCGTTGGGAATCCTGGAACCAATTCCCCATGGATACCAAAGGATGGCTATACAAACTAGTCATATATGTATAAACACATGGGTAGTCTTGCATATGTGTATATCCTTTTGATCCATGTAAAATGTGAGTCAGCCTATTAAGAACATGCAGCTGTCTGAAGACACTAGTTTCTTATATAGTGGCTGAGGTTATCTAATTATCCAATTTGTTTGAATGTAGAGAAGTAAACTGAATTAATTCACTTCAGGGATTAAATTATGTAGTTCGCTGTCTGTGATGATTAGATAAACTCTATAATTACAAAATAGTCACTTCGTTGTGGACTCTTTCACCACAGGGTCAGCACCACACATAGATGAGTGCATGCTCTTGTTAATAAAGAATAACTGTTAGAACTGAAAGGATTCTCATAGATTATGTAAACCTTCTCATTTTATAGGTGAAGAAACTGAGGCTCCAAAAAATAATAATTCAGTGAGTGCAATTAATTGTATCTCAAAACAAGTTCTAGAATCTGAAATATACTAATTAGTTGTCCAATCAGTGTGATAGAGAAGACTATGCCAGAGATGGTGTCAGAACACCCGGCTTAGGCCACCAAAATGCTTTATCATTCCCACTGAAGAAAATGGAAGCCACTGCAGGCCTTGAGTAGGATCAGTGTAATGCAACTTATATTTTAAAGGCTCATTCTCACTGCTGTGTTGAATGCACTGAGGGGCTTAGAGGTAAAAAGCAGAGAGATCAGTTAAAGGACTATTGCAGGAATCCAGAAGAGAGAGAGAATAACTCAGATCTGGGTTGTAGCAGTGTAGGCTGTGAGCTGAAGAATGTATGTTGGATATATTTTGAAGATTGAGCCAACAGGACATTTTGGAAGATTGAATTTGGTGTAGGACAGAGACAGGTTCAAGGGTAATGTTTAGCTCAGCCGCACAACAAAGTAACAAACATAGCCTGGATAGTTTAAACAAGAGAAATATTTCCTCACCGTTATGGAGACTGAAAGATTGAGATCGGGGTGCCAGCATGGTTGGGTTCTGGTTAGAGCTCTCTTGCGGATGGCTGCTTTCTTGCTGTGTCCTCATGTGGTGGAGAGGGACAGTGAGGAAACTCTCAGTGTCTCTTCGTAAAAGGTCACTAATCCCACCAGGAAAGCCCTATCCTCATGACCTCAGTTAACCTTAATCATCTCCCTAAGGCCTCATCTCTCAATATCTTCACATTAGTGGTTAGGGCTTTGACATACACATTTTGGGGAGAAACAATTCAGTTCATAACAGGTGACACTAAGGCTTTTATCTTGAAAACCAGACGGATACATCTGCCTTCTAACAGACCAGGAAGGCTGCAGGTGCACATGATTTGTGCGAGGACATGAAGAATAAGAATGCAGTTTTGGACATGTTACACTTGAGATGTTTTTAAGACATTCAAGAGGAAATTCAACAGGCAATTGTATATATGATTTTGGAGTATGGAAGAAAGTTCAGGGATAAAGATGTAAACTTGGGAGGTGGTGGTGCATGGCGGTGATACCTGAGGCTATGAGTCAAACGGAATTACTTAGAAACTGTATTAGTTTGCTGCTGCTGCCATAACAAAGTACCACAAATTCAGTGGCTTAAACAACAGAAATTTATTGTCTCACAGTTTTGGAGGCTGGAAGCCCAATATCAAAGTAATCAGCAGGCTGGTTCCTTTGAAGCTTGTAAGTGAAGATCTTTTCCGTGCCTCTCCTGGATTCTGATGTTTACTAACAACCGTTATTGTTCTTTGTGCTTTAGATACATCAGTCTGATCTCTTCTCAGGTTCACATGATGAACTGTATTCGTAGTTTTTCTTTACATAAGGTCACTGCTCATATTGGATCAAGGACCTACCCTATCGAATATGTCCTTGTCTTAACTAATTACTTCTATAACAGCCCTATTTCCAAGTAAAGTACATTCTGAGGTACTAGGATTAGATCTTCAACGTGAATTTTGGGGGGCATAATTCAATCAATAATAGATATCAAATACTGTATTTTACTGTGTATAATGCAAACCCATGTTTTTGGCCCAAACTTTCAGGAAAAAAAATCTTCTGTTTTAGTTTTTTAATTCAATGTTTATTTATATTTAGAAACAAAACTGATGGCCTTATTCCAGGGTATTATTTTGCATATGGATATCATTATTGCTTTCTAGAGTTACACTTTTAATGCATAAGCATAAATAAAAGAATTAAAAACATTTGTATAGACACGGAATTAATACTACCCATCCTCATTTTTCCCCAAAAAATTTTGGGCAAAAAAGTCCACATTATACATAGCAAAATATGGGTCATATAAAGCAGCTCAAGGACTAGGAAAGGAGATTGAAAGTGAGTGATCAGTAAGGTAGTTTACAAAATCTAAGAGAAAAATTTATATTGGAAGCAAGGGAAGACATGGAATAGATGTATGTGTATATATATGTGTGTATATATATATAGGTGTGTGTATATATAATAGGTGTGTGTGTGTAATACATATATATACACACACAACACTACATGTATATATATATACACACATACCTATTAGGGTTGATTGATCAACAACAGTTTATACATGTAAACTCCGGACTGATTTTCACAGCTGTTTTATAACCATAGTAACTGTGTAATAAATACTTACTGATGTAAAAGTTTATTGAGAAAATTAGTCAATAAATGGATCTATTCCTATGAGTTTTAGTTTGCCCCGTAGTGTTCTGGTGCCCCATAATCTGGGGCTCTCAGTTTTATTTCTCTCATGAGAGTGCAAGATTTTTGAGTATGGAGATTTTTGCCTTCTGCTCTTCTGTATTCCTTACAGTGTCTAGAACATACTAGGCATATAGTAGACAAGCAGTAGATACTTGTTAACTGATTTCTACTATGCAAATTCTAATTGTTATTACATTAGTTCATAATTTCTTTTAATCATGTTGCTTAATCTATTATTTTTATAAGAAACATTATGCATAATTTGGAAGAGAGGCTAAAAACATCAATTATAATTCTAACACTATGAAACAAATCTTTCTAGAATTTTAAACTATTTTTCCAGTTAATTATTTTTTATTCTTGCTTTTGAACATAGATTTCTTTGTCTGTTTTCCTTCAGTGTATTTGTGTGTGTGTTATCGCCTTTAATAGATTCTGAGAATACTAAGGCCAAGAACCATGTTTTTATGCCATTTCAGATTCTCTTAGTGGCACAGACTTCAACAGCTCCGTCTCCCTCCTCCTCTCACTCCTAACTCACATCCTTTGGATTTGCAATAATCATTCAACAATGAATTAACAGCCTGATTCCCATACACACTTTAAAGAAGATTTCTGCTCTCATTTCTAACCCCCTGGATATCCTCATCTCTACAATCCTCTCCTGTGATTTTAGAATAAATCAACACTTTGCTCAAATCAGGTGAAATCCAAAATGACATCTTCAGGGCCTTGTTGATAAATAATAGTCAGAGAAACGCTCTCCCCATTTATATCATGTATTGACTCTATAATGTATTAGAAATACTGGAGCTTTCATTTTGCTTTTAAGTATCTTATTCAGGCACTACGATTGAGAGTCAAGTGAGAAATAGAAGAGAGAATTAGGCAGCAAGCCTGAATCTCTACAACAACCAGCAACAAAAACTCCTTTCACAAGAGGCAATTTGGGAAAATGAAAGGAAGTGTTTGAGGTAGGGAGTAAATATTCTTTTTAATGATGTTAGTTGTTTTATTTATCAGAATGTGCCTACTGAAAATATTTGGAGGTTTTTGTAACTGTAATAACAGATCACAAATGAGTATTTACTTTAAATCCTGGCAAAATAAATAAAATATTATTGAATGCAGTTGTATACCTAATTGAGCCACATTTGGACAGAATCCTCAATACAAAAATGTCTTTCATTTTGCTATATGAAGCATCCTCCAAATCCATAACAATAAGGTTTCACATATTTGCCAATGTTCTCATGCTAGACTTTAATTTAGTTTACTCTTGGGAGAGGTAATTATCTTCTTCCAAAAGCAGCTACAAGGTTTCTAGGTGCTTTTCTTGAAATTCTTTTCTCCATACCACCATTGAAACTAGAAAGTGTTTGACTATTGGGATAGATTGTTAACAGTGATGTATACATGGAAACATTTTTAATAAGAACTTGTAGAAATCATAATGTGAAGTATTTCAGTAGAAGAGACTAAAAAGTTGACCACCAGCAAAAGGAATATAGCCTCAGTGACCTTGAGTACTATTCCTCTTGACTATCAGGATGTATAGTAACATGTAATTGGAGTTCCAAAAGAAGAAGAGTGAAAAAGAGACAAAATATTTAAAGAAATTATGGCCAAACCCTTCCCAGATTTGGTAAAAACATTCACCTACTGATGCAAGATACTCAGCAAACCCCAGGCAGCACACATATGAAGAACACCACACCAATGCACGTCCCAAATGACCAGAAACTAATGGCTTTTCAAAAACCTTTGATATCATAACAATAGCCAGAGGAAAATTATTTTAAGTATAAGGGAAGAATGATAAGAACTACAGTCTTAAAATGCTGAAAGAAAAAAATATTTTCAAATCAGTTCCTATATTCACCGAAAACATCCTTCACAAATGAGGTTGAAATAAAGACATTTTCAGATAAAGAAATCTGGTAGAATTTGTTACCAGCACACTTGTCATATAAGAAATGCTTAAGGAAGTTCTTCAGGTGGAAGAGAAATAACACAAGATGGAAATTCACATCTACAGTAAAGAATGAAGAGTTTGGGAAACAGTAAATAGGTAAATATAAGTAATTATCTTCTGTTTTTCTTCTCGTAATGTCTTTAATAGACAACAACAATAACAACACAACAAAACAAAACAAAACAAAACAAAAAAAACTGCCTTGGGCTTAGTGGATTGAGTGCCTGCCTGAGAAAGAAAGGGTGGCTGGTTTGATCCCCAGTTAGGGCACATGCCTGGGTTGCAGGCCAGGTCCCCAGCGGGGGGCGTGTGAGCAGCAACCACACATTGATGTTTCTCTCCCTCTCTTTCTCTCTCCCTTCTCTTCTCTCTAAAAAGAAATAAAATCTTTAAAAATATTTTTGTGGCATTTATGATGTAGATATAAAAAATATGTGACATCAGTCACACAAATAAGAAAGGAATGTATATTGTAATTCCTAAATAAAAGGACAATAATTAATGCAAAGAAGTATAATGAAAAAGCCAAAAGAGAGCATCAAGTAGAATACTAAAAGGTTAAAAACCCAAACGGAAGCAGCTTTGATGTCACATACGGCTTTTTCTTTCTCTAACTCATACCTATACAAGTATTTAGGGAATCCAGCTGACTTTACC
Organism: Micronycteris hirsuta; assembly: GCA_004026765.1. Lineage (NCBI taxonomy): Eukaryota > Metazoa > Chordata > Mammalia > Chiroptera > Phyllostomidae > Micronycteris > Micronycteris hirsuta. Next base: position 13,447 of record PVJI01003247.1, read on the forward strand.
TTCAAACCTGAGTCTGACCGCTGCTGCCATCTCCACCGGTCTGAGCCACTATTCCCTCTCAGCAAAAGCTGCATAACTGATGTCCTGGCTTCTATCATTGCTCCTGATGAGTCATTCCTCACAGAGCAGCCAGAATGATTCCATGAGATACCAAAGTCCTTAGGATAGCCTAAGAGGCACAGCACGCTCTGACTGCAGGGCTTGTGTGTACCCCCATGTCCTATATTTCTCCCCTTTGTTCCCTCCACTCCAGCCACACAGGCCTCCTTATGGTCCCCACAGCACCCTGGATATGCTCTTATCCAAGGGCATTTGCACTGGCTGTTCTGTCTAACTACAGTTTCCCCAGATGTTTACAGGTTAACTCCTTACCCCCTTTCACTTTTGGCTCAAAAGTCAACCACTCAGTGAAACTTACCTTCATCGACCAATTAACAAAAAGCACAATCTGGTCTCAACTGTCCTGATCTCATGCTCTTTTCCTTTTTCTTTTTCTCTTCCTTTTTTTTTTTTTGTAGCAATGAACACATTCCATAACACCATGTAATCTGTTTATTTATTATTTATTATATTTATTATATTCTCTTAATTAGATAAATTTCCACAAAGATGTACTTTTTTTTCTGTGGGCTTGTTAATTTTTTTGTGGTTTAGCAAGAGTGATTTTATTTTGGCCTGTTGTTTCTTTTTTTAACAGTAGTATAGTCAATTTTTGTTCACATATCTACTAATTTTAAGTCCAATACACTTTGGGCTACATTTTATTTTTTTAATTTATTTTTTATTGTTGTTGAGTTACAGTTGCCCTGCCTCTTTCCCCATTTTATTTTATGTATATCAAGCACATACAGCAGATGCTCAATATTTAATTGCTGATCTAATGAATGAATAAATAAGATAGCAGAGCTATCCATCTTGTTCATTAAGAACACATGCAGTATTTTCAGTGCATGGTACAGTGTTTGGACTAATCCAATAAAAATTTCTGAAAAACAGGGCTCAGTTCTATCAGAGTTGTTTTGTGTAAGCCCTATGTAGAGTGCTGCTTTTCTTGTTCAATTTTAGTGAGAGAGAAATCTAATGATAGGATGGAGAATTACACTGGTTTTATTACTGATAAGATTGATATTCATGAACATGGCTTTGGCCTGTGGACACTGTTTGCTATTAGTGAACCCCACAAACAGACTTAGCCTGCCACAAGCAGTGCTATACCACACATGAGTGGACCCCATGCCTGGAAACTTACAGAACAGAAGAAGAGAAAATATATGCTCTTTTTGTTGGGTTTCTAAAAAAAAGAGAAGAAAATGTGCTGATCTAAGCATCCCTGGTTTGTTCTCAAAATTAGCATTTGCAAAATAATCTCGCCTTCCTTGAGGAGTAACCAGAAGGGGTTATAGAGAAACCAGGAGTGTTTTACTAATGGACATTCTCCACATGAAAAAAAAAAAAAAAGGAGTGAAGGAGAATTAACTTTCTCATATCTAGAACCACAATACGTTGCCAGTGTGAGGATGGTAATTGATTCCATGGTGTTGGACATATGCACCTAGTCAGAGAATGTAGAGAGAGCAGAGCCCAGTTAGACAGAGGGTTGAGAAACCATCAGTATGTGGATGGAAGTGTTGCGGACTGAATAGTTCCTGTCTCCCTCCCTCCATTTATATGTTGAAGCCTTAACTCTTCATGTGACTGCATGTGGAGAGAGGGTCTTTAGGGAAGTAATTAAGTTAAAAGAGATCATAAAGCTGGGGCCCTAATGTGACAGCACTGGTGTCCTTATAAGAAGAGAAAGAGATACCAGAGCTTTCTCTCCTAGAGCACACAGAGGAAAGGCCGTGTGAGGTCACAGCAAGTAGGCAACCAACTGCAAGCCAAGGAGAGAGCTCTTACCAGAAACAAACATTTCTGGCACCTTGATTTGGGACATCTAGCTTCCAGTACTGTGAGAAGTAAATTTCTGTTTTCTATTGTCTAAGCCACTCAAACTGTGGTATGTTGCTGTGGTAGTCCCATCTGACTTAAAGAAGATAACCTTGCCAGCACACAATAGAGGAGCAGATCAGAGAAGGATGATGTCACATAAACTAAGAGCAAAGAATATTTTCACAAAGAAGGAGGAGTTGACAGCTTTAAATATGGTGGAGAGGTCAAGTAAGACGAGGACTAAAATGCCCACTAATATAATGTCATGGATAATTGTGTTGTCCAAAGAACTGATGAAAATAGATGTCAGGGTGCAAATGAGACAACAAACAGAAAACTGTTTCAAGAACTTGGATCTGAAGAACTTAGGCTAGAGGGAAAGGAAAGGGGGAAAGGAAGGATAACTTTGGGAAGACACAGAGGTAGGTGTTAATACAGTGTGTTTATGGATAGTAACTGGCCAGACCAGCCTAATAAATCAGGGAAATCTATTTAAGAGTTGACAGCTACATTGCTAGAATAGCACCACATTGATTATCTCGAAGCCCAAATGGAAAGACTTTTATTTGATGGAGAGAGAAATGACTAGAATGGGAGAGTTTTTGTTAATTTGTTGTAATATACATTCATTAACCACTTATTGTCAGCTGGTAACTGCTGTGACTGATACGTAAAATATACATATATGTATATTTTATAAAATGGAGATAGTACCCATAGTAACTGTATTTCAGGTTATTTTCTAATGATTATGGGAATATACTCTAATTTGCTTAAATAAGGAAGTGTTTGTTGCAAGGATTCATGTGCAGTCATAACGGGGGTAGGCTCCTGAACTACGAGAACAGTAGATGATACCTGTAAACCAAATACTCTGAATTGGTTCCTTCAATGCCCCTTTCACTGTACTTCTAGAAAAAGAAATTAAAAAGCTAAAAACTTTATTCCATGCTTTCTTATAGCCAAAAAGCCAAAAATTCTCATGAGAAGTAGGTTGTACCAATCAGGTTGCATGCACAATATCTGGAATGTAGAAGTGAGGCAGATGCTATCTTTGGCAGCTCTGTTAAGCATCCAGAAATGGGCAGTTTTTCTGCATGAGCTTTCCAGGGACTGTTCTTCAGCTTTGTCTCTTTTGCTGGGCAGATAGCATGGGGGCAGAATGATCTATTTCTTCTGGCAAATCTCCAATTGTAGTTTCAGGGGTAGTAACTTCCCAAGTTAGTTGATTCTGAACCTTGTTGGAAGCTTAGCTTAAACTGGGGATAGGAAAAGTTCTTCTGTAAGGGAAAGAAAGTAAAGATTATAGGCTTTGTGGACCATACAAGCTCTGTTGCAGTTATTTAACTCTGCTGTAGCATGAAAATGCCATAGATAATATATAAATACATTGGCATGGCTGTGTTCCAAAAAATTTTATAAAGAATATGTAGCAGAGATAAATTTGGTCTTCTGGTCATAGATTCCCATTCTGGCCTAAACTCTTCTTCTCCAAGATTTCCAATGATTTTACAGCATGTAATTCACTGTTAATAACATCTCTGCTAAAATAACATGTAGAGTGGTTCCTGGTTCTTGCATTGAACTTTAACAAATGTAGTTATAGGGCTACATGTCAGTCAGAAAGGGTTAAATTGCATAAGATAACAACAGTCCCCAAATCTCAGTGACCTAAAACAGTATAAGATAATTTTTTATTCACAGTAAACATCTAAGGCTGGCCAGCAGGGCACATTGTTTCATATCTCCTGATTTGGATCCTGGGCTGATACAGTACCCACCTCCAAATTATTGCTGATCATCATGACATAGAGAAAAGGGGGGCTTAGCGAATTACACACTGGCTGTAAAACTCAGAAATGCTCCTCTCACATAATTATGCTCTCAGCTCTGCTTCTCTGTGGCTCAGTCGCAGGGCAATGCCACAGTAAGTAACAGGGGAATGACATTTCTCCTTCTCTTTTTCCTTCTTTTCATTCTCAATGGCATTAGAATGATGATTACAAAATAAAATGTGTGTGAAAACATTCTGTTAACTCTAAAGCATTTTATACATGTTATTAAGGTACACATTATAAAACCCAGAGAAATTAATTTGTTCAAGAGCAAACTGGTCTCAAAGTCACATGGGAACTCCAGACTTTTCTTCTTTACTCTATTCCTTTTCCCATAACATCTCAAATCCCTCTGAATGATTGCTTTGACAAGCAAGATTTGAGTCTTTTTCTCCTATGTAACATTGTGATATTTTTATTTAGATCATTTTCATATTTTCTCCTCTCTGTGCCCAGTTTTGTTTCAAACAGAAGGGGTTAGATCTGATAACTCCAAGCTAATCCCCAAAGAATGTGTATTCTCCCTCCCCATAGCTTCTGTGGATGACACACGGCTGAGAGAAGATGTGGTACAGACTCCCCAGGGGAATAGGATCTACTGTGTGGAGCCTCTGTGGGCGCTCAGAAGCCCAGAAGCCCTTCCAACTCTGAGCTAACCAGCTCTAGGAACTGGAGACTTTTCCTGAAAGAGAGATCTCACAGAACCTCTGCAGTGGAGCCTAGTCCCTTTGATGCAGTCTACTCTGCAGAAGGTAGTCTGAGGGAAGAGCACTTGGGAAGGCCTGGCTTTTTATCAATGAGACAACATTTCCAGCCCTAATGCCACATCACCATGTTTTAGTCTTAGTTTTCAAGCAAGAGCTTAAAAACAATGACGCTATTTCCTACATCTGGACCCCACCTTGCAAAATTCGTGACTGACTCCATGGCTAGTGCCACTGCACCCAAGGGCATCTCATGATTAATCACTGCTGGTACGAGGAATGTGTCATTCATTTCCATCCCACCCAAAATTCTTGGGCTTAGGAGGACAGGTAAAATCAATATTTGTCTAAAAGAAGAGGATGAAATTTGTAGGTGGTTCTGTAAGTTCAAGATGTGGTACAACGGTGCTCAGGAGATGAATTGCAAATAAAATAGCAGAAGAGAATTTTCTGAGTATCATTTTAAAAAGATTCATGCTAATAAAAACCAAATTCATCTTTTGATATTTTCAAGCTTGCTGAGTAAATAACTCATAAATTTTCCATAATAATTATATGCACGCCACCGGTGCGCCTCCGAGTCTGACCTATTTTGCAGATTAACGTCCCAGTATGAGGAAGCTGTGCCAGAAGGCCACGGTTTGAGCTAGCTCCTGGGTTTTGTACACACCTCACACGTGCAGTGGCTGGGATGGTGTCTGTCTCAGGAGACTAAACTGATATTTTATCTGAAATCTGCTTAAGTGGCATTACTTGTTTTTCTTCCCTTTAAATTTATTTTATGTTTTGTTTTCCTCCAGCCAAGTGAAGAGAAAGACAATGTGTGTAGTATAATGTTCTTGAAATACCTCACCTTTCACAAAAGGTATTGAAGGTGGGGAACAGAAACACCTACATTTAATATTTTTAGCTCAAGGGATTTAAGTGTAAGGAAGTGGAAGGTGGATAATAAATAAACAGGCCTTCAAGGGTACAAATGCGGTCACAGTGTGTTTCCACATTCACACATTCTTTTCCATCTACTGAATATATACCTTGAGGTGTGTTGTCATGCAGTCCTGGCAATAAGCAACGCATGGACCTAAAGAGATGGGGGAGTGGGGCTACTGAGCAACAGACATGATAATGCCAGCCAGCCTCAGTGACAATACTCAACGTGCATGTGGTTTTGTTTTTGGTGGGAATCTTCCGTATTCAAAGCAGCTGTCTTGTTTTAGTTGTGACATTTCCTCAGGTAGCACTTCATGCGAAGCTCATTAAATGCTTTTTCCTAGTTGAAACGCGATGAATATGGTTACAGTGTTCAGCCTTATTTTCTAGACAGGTAATAAAATATTGATATTAAACTATAATAAAGAAAATGATAAAACTAAAACTACCGTTTAATAGTCATATGACCAAGCCCATGAAAAACAGTAATTTCACAGACGTAAGGTCAAATTAGTTTCAACCAAATGCTTCAGTGAAAAGTAGAATTCTGAAATGAATTGTCCATAATATGTTTTTAGAGGATGCTTATTTTTATTTTCAATTTGCAGACAGTGTCCTGTTTTTATGGTAGCCAAGCTGGTAATGTGAGCTTTTAGAAAACATAAGCTGCTTTAGTCCTCTGCTGGGATACTTCACGAGCATTAGAGCAAGGTTTCACCTCCTTTGTTTATTTTCTGGAGTCCTTTGTTTCCATTTAAATTTTTGGACATTCTATTTAGAAAAAAATATATTTTATTCACATGAAGCTATAATGAAAAGAATAGTTCCTTTATCTTCTTCCAACTGACATTGGCATATGGAGCTTCGTACACAAGTGGAGAGGTAAGTGGGAAGGGTGGTCCTGCAAGGTACCTCACTGATAGGGAAAGCCCAGCTTTGAGGTCACTCAGTATTTCTAGTCTCTTTAGCTCTGTAGCTTCCTCTTTAAATGGCCTCAGAGGAAGCCATGTTATTCTTTCAGACTCAAAACCTCTTTGGGTCTAAATTCTACTTGAATCATGGAGACTCTACTTCAGATTCTGGCCACCATATTCCTTTGTCTCTCTCCTCTCTCCTCTGTGCATCTTGCCCATCTTTGCTCTTATTTTGTAACTAAATTTGTAGCCAGACTACCTAAGTTAAATATGACTTCAGCGTGGGTAAGCTTCTCAAGATTTAATAATAAGTAGTGTTAGCATGGACATCACAGTGATTCCACCTTTCTCAGTGACTCTTCAATTTTTGTAATTATTGCTACCACTTTACAGGTGATAAAAGTCAGGTTGAAAGAGGTTAATTTAAGGTCAGTCAGTATGTAAGCAAGCAAGACTCAGCTTAAATCCATAGTATCTGATAATTGACTTTGTGTTTTTCCCTCCACAAATCTACTAGCTTCTAGTATTAGTACATGGAATATAATTCATATATAAGTATATAAAATGACCCAACTTTTCTTTTTAGTTTCCATTTTCCAAATATTTTTATCCCAAAACTCTAGATACATTCTCTAATGCAGTTAGGTCCAGTCACATACCTTGTCACCTGCAATCCACTGTTTCTAGTATTTACTACTGTGCCTAACCTACAGATTGCCCAGACTCCAGTGTAGACCAGTTTTCATCCTTGGCTGCACACTGGAATAATCTGGGTGGCTTAAAATAATATAGATGCCTGAGTTTGACCTGACTTCTGTCAGAATCTCGGGCTGTACAGTTTTTGGAAAGCCCACTGGCAGTCCTGATAAAAAGTAAGTGTAATAACCACAGTTTTGGGATGTTTAGGTGGTGATATCAATGCACCATCATCCAGAAGCCTAGAGGGGCTATTCTTATTTCCCTCATCTAAAAACCCAGAAGTCTCCCACATTATTGCACTCACAGTGCCTTCACACTTGCATTTTTGGAACCCTGAACTCTCCTCAAAAGACTAGTACTTATTTATTTATTTACTTACTTACTTACTTATTTATATTACTATTTTATCTTTCAATTACAGTTGTCAATCAACATTAGTTTCAGGTGTACAGCAGAGTGGTTAGACATTCATATAATTTAAATTCTTAACAAATACATTTGCCCTGGCTGGTGTAGCTCAGTGGATTGAGCGCAGGCTGGGAACCAAAGGGTCCCAGTTCGATTCCCAGTCAGGGCACATGTCTAGGTTGCAGGCCAGGTCCCCGTGAGGGCCATGTGAGAGGCAACCGTACATTGCTGTTTCTCCCGCTCTTTCTCCCTCCCTTCTCCTCTCTCTAAAAATAAATAAATAAAATCTTAAAAAAAAAAACCAAATACATTTGTATTTCTGAGGAGCAAGGAAACCTCTCAGGAGATCCTACTGGGCCTCTCAGTCTTCCCCACCTGAAATCCCTGGAGGTGCAGGGCCAAGCTCCATCACAGGATCAAGCTTCAATTCTTGTCTAGTTGACACTCCTTCCCCAGGCTCTTCCACTCCCACAATGGAGGCCTGGAAATCTCACTTCCCTCCTTCTTCCATGAATGTTTCTAAAGGACCCGAGGCCCAACTCCAGAAAGCATCAATTATGAATTAGAACACCTTTCACTTGTAATCCTTTCACTCTACTCCTTCTCCTGTCCTTTTTTCTTAATTCTTGGTCATTCCATATTTAATATTTTTTTAGCATTTTCTAAATGCTAGGCTCTAGATATACACTGATAATCCAAACAGGCATGGTCTTTTTTCTTACAGAAACAGTGATTACTATCCAAGTCAATTTATGCTCCAGCATTTAGTTATCAAAGCTATATTTGTCATTTCTTTTTTTTCCCAGAATTATTCTATGTAAATATATGCAATAAGTGAGGGCTCCCTACTTTTCTTTTTTGTATAACTCAAAAGTGATTCCCTGGACATGTTTCCAAAGACATGGTTCTGTTATTAGGTAATGTTTTCCCTAAAGCTACCAGCCTGTGTCCCAGCAAATAATATAATTATTTTAAAACATGTTTTTGGAAACCTACCAACAAAGCAATTAGACAGCAAAAGTTCAACATCGTTTAATGTAGTGAACATACATCCACATGGTTAATGGCTAGTGTATCTCAAGGGAAGCACTATTAGGGCTTTAGGTGGGTCTATTTATTCTTCATAGAGCAGGACCATCTGCATTGCAGGATACTTAGTAATGCTGGCTCTGCCCAATGCATACTGGAAGTATTTTCTAATTATTGTGGAAATAAAAACTTCCTCTCATGATTCTAAATACCTTAAGGAAAAAAGAACTACCCTAGATTGAGAAATATTCAATTAATCTATTAAATATTATAAATGTGAATGTTTTAATTAAAGAGATTGGCCATCCTGTGGAAAAGGTTTGGCATAGAGATAGATACAACTGTTACACTGAGCTAGATATTGTTACAAAATTTATTTATTTATTTCATTCTTTTTTATTCTATTACAGTTGTCCCAATTTTGTCTGCTTTGCCCTCCTCCGTTCTGCCCCATACCCTGCTCCCACAGTCCATCCCACAGTGCTGTCCATGTGAATGTGTCATTCATACATGTTCCTTGACTAGTCCTTTCGCCTTCTTTCACTCTTCCCCCCGACTCCCTGCCCCTCTGGTCGCTGTCAGTCTCTTCCATGTTTCCATGTCTCTGGTTCTGGTTTACTCATTAAATGAGTAAATTGTTCATTAGATTCCTCTTATAAGTGCTATCGTGTGGTATTTGTCTTTCACTGACTGGCTTATTTTACTTAGCATAGTAGTCTTCAATTCTGTCTCTACACACCCATGTTTATAGCAGCCTTATTCACAACAGCCAAAAGGTGGAAGCAACTCAAATGTCTGTCTATGAATAAATTAATGAACAAAATGGGCAAGTAAAGCAGTGAAATATTATTTAGCCTTAAAAAGGAAGGAAATTCTAACATATGCCACAACATGGAAAACATGGATGAAACTTGAGGACATTATTCTAAGTAGGTCACTCACAAAAAAGAAAATATCACATATGTAGGGTGTCTCAAGTAGTCATATTCATAGAAACAGAAAGGAAAGTGATGATTACCAACGGAGGGTATGATGGGGTAGAGAAGGTAGGTATTCTTTGATGGGTGTAGAGTTTCAAATTTGCAAAATGAAAAAGTTATTGTAATCTATTTCACAACAATGTAAATATATTTAACATTACTGAACTATACACTTACAAATGGTTGATATTTTTAAAAAAGTAAAAGGAACAAAAAAAGGATTATTAGGCAAAGCTTTACACGTTCCCATGATCTCTCTCTAAATAAGCTTAAGTGTGTATCTGTTATGTATTGCTAATATATGTAATATAATTTTTAAATATTTTATGTTATTATAATTATAATATAGTTATTGTATAATATATTAGGGCTGGTTATATTTTAAAGTAAAACCTGACTTTCTGTGTGTATTTTTCTCTTCCCTTTCATTTTTATTTGTACCCCAAGGGACTTTTTCAACCTTCCAGACTTCATAAAAGTAGAAGCAAAAATTCAAAGGAACTACAGACTCAAGTGCTTGTAAATATGCCCTCAGGGCTTTTTACAGATATCAGGTAAGGCCCATTACAGACATTATATAAGGCCTGGGCCTAGGGAAAGGTGGGCAGAGGTGTGGTTATTGTTTATTGACATTGGAGACCAAGAACGAATTGAGGAGAGGAATGATCTAGTATGTTTTATCCCAAGAATGCATTTTGGATTCAACATTTAAAAGCCAATCAATATATTTACCTATTAGCTAAATTAAAAAAAATATGATCATTCAGTAGATGCAGAGAAAGCGTTTAATAAAATTCACTATCCATTCATGATAAGGAATCTTAGTGATCTAGGCACAAAAGAGAACTTTCTAAACCCAGTAAAGTGTTGCTTGAAAATTTTATAGATAACATCATTTTTAATGATGAAAGATAATCCTTTTCCCCAAGATTAGTCATAAGGACAGTTTGTTCGCTTATTTATTCTACTCAACATTGGGCTACAAGTCATAACCATTTCAATCAGTCAAGAAGAAGAATAAAAGTACCACACAGATGATAAAGAAAGAAGAAAACTTGTCCTATTCACTTAACATGTCATCATCTACATAGAAAATTCTAAGAAATGAACAACTTAAGTACTAGAACTAATAGGTGAGTTTAACATTACCAAAGCATAATCATAAAATGGCAAATTAGTGCAATTACATTGACATTAAAAGTATGACATTCTAAGGGGTAAAATTGATAATAATAATAAAATTTTCCAAGATTTATATGCTGAAAGCTACAAAATACTTCCTAGATAATTAAGTGGTCTAATTAAATAAAGAAAATACTGTACATAGATATCAAAAAACAACATTGGGGGTGTGGTGGGGGAAAAGTGGAGACAACTGTACTTGAACAACAATTAAAAAAAAGACGATGTCATAAAGATGAAAATTCTCCTAAATTGTTTCATAGATTCAATACAATCTCCATTAAAATTCTAGCAGACTTTAGGAAAAAACCTAACCATCTATTTATCAAATTTATATGGAACTGTGAAAGATATAGAAAAGACAAAATAATCTTAAAGAAGAATGGTATTGGAGAACTTCAAGATTTATTATGAATTTTTGGAAAACAAAATATAGTATTAACAGGTTAATAAAACAATAAACTAAAATAGAGTCCAGAAATATGTAAGAGGGACCCCTCAAAACAAAGGAATTATGTTTTGGAGGGCGGGCCCCTTGTAGTACAGGCTTCCCCGACTAGACGAGTATTCTAGGAACCCATATGTATCTGTATACCAGCTGGTGGTGTTGTGAGAGGCTGTGTTTGGTTTCAGTGAATTTTTTTTGAAGAGTCTTTCAACACTTTAGCCCTTTTCATGGTGGGTGATTTATGAGCACACCTGCCCACAATGCTCTGAGTGTTCAGCAATTTTTAACCAAAAACAGCACATCCCCGATGCACCGCCCTCCCTGTTCACCCAGTCTTGCCCTGAGCAACTTTTTTTGTTTCCCCAGATGAAAAAAGTCCCCAAAGGGAAACATTTTACCCAGGTGGAAGAGATGAAACAAAAATTGGCAGAAGCACTAAAAGACATCAAAGTAAATGACCTCAAGAACTATTTTGAGCAGTGGAAAAAATCTTGATAGGTGTAATGCATCAAATGGAGAGTACTTTGAAGGCGACTGGAATTTAAACACGTAAGAATACACAACTTTTTATAAACTCTGTTTTTTGGCAGGCACCCCGTTGTACACGTATAAAGTACAAAATAATTTTTATGAGTATAAAAAGCCAAACAAAATAGAAGATATACTGTACCATTTTATTTATGTAAAATTATAGGAAATGCAATTTAATCATTAATGACAGAAATCATATCAGTAATTCCTGGGAATAAATGTTGGAGAGAGGATGGATTACAAAGTGTCCTGGAGAAACTTTTTAGGTTGATAGAAATCTTCATTATTTGAATTGTAGTGATGGTTTTATGGTGTGTATACATGTCAAAACATCAAATTGAATGTTGTAATTATGTATTATGCCATATAGAAATTCTATTTTAATAAAGTCAGATTTAAAAAATTATATTTTAAGAAATTCTATTTTAATAAAGTATAAAGGCAAAAACAGTAATGGTATCCTGTTAATTAGTTTAATATGCAATTATTTGACAAAAACTGACATCAATTCCTGATATAAAAATATTTAACAACTGAAATACATCTAAGTGCTTCCAGTTTTTAGTAATTATAAATAAAGATGTTAAACCATTCAAAGAAGTTTTCATGTGAATCTCAGTTTTTTGGGTAAGTACCTGGGAATAGGATTGCTGGATCATAAATATTTAGATATACAACAAACTGACAAGCTATTTTCCAAAGTGGCCATACCATTAAACATTCTCACCAGCAAGGTGTGAGAGTTCTGGTTGTTCCTCATTGTCATTAGCACTTGATATTATCAGTGTTTTTAAACCACTTTAATGGATGTGTAATGATACATAATTGTGGTTTTAATGTGCAATCCTTGGTGACAAATGATGTTGAGCATTTTGTCATATGCATATACATTCTTTGGGGAAATGTCTATTCAAATCTTTATTTTATTTTATAAATGTGGTTGTTTTCAAGTTCTCAGAATTTTTAATATATTCTTGGTTAAGTTCTTGGTCAGATATATAATTGGCAAACATTTTCTCCCAATATGTGTCTTGTTTTTCATTTTATTACCAGGGCAAATTTTATATTTTGATAAGGTCAATTTATAAATGTTTTTCTTTTATTGATTGTGCTTTTGATGTATCTATAATCTATGACCCACAGTAACAAAATTTTTATCTTGAACTTTCTTCTGTAAGTTTTATCATTTTGAATTTTACATTTAAGTCTATAGATTATATTGAGTTAATTTTTATATAACTTGTGAGGTATGTATTGAGTTCATTTTCTGCATGTGTATTTAATTGTTCTATGACCACTTCTATGATAAACGATCATTTCACCATCAAATTGGCTTTGCACTTCTGTCAGATCAATTGACTGTATGTTTAGAGGTCTATTTCTGCACTCTCCAGTCTGTTCCATTGACCTATGTGTCTATCCTTCCACCAATACTAACTACACTGCCATTGCTATTGTGGCTTTTATAGTAAGTCTTGAAATCATACACAACATTCAAGTTTTTTTTCAAATAAAGTTTGATTCATCTACTTCTTTTGCCTTTCTTCTTAAATTTTATAACCAGCTTGTCAATATTGGCAAAATAATCCTGCTGAAAGTTTGCTTGGGTTTGTAATGAATTTATTGATTAGTCTAGAGAGAATAGACATCCTACTGATACTCAGTTCTTCAATTCATGAGCAGCATGAGTTATCCATATATTACTTCAATCTTTGATTCTTTCTGCAGTGTTTTGTAGTTTAGAGGATGCTGATTTTAGACATACTTGACGTTGCACTTTGTGTTCTTGCTAAATACACTTATTGGTGATGGATGCCTTTTGGCCAATTTCTTGATATTCTTTTATTTATATAATCATATCTGAAAATAGAGTTCTATTTCCTCCTCTATAAACTGTACCCCACTTTTTATTTCTCTATTGTACTGCACAGAATGTCCAGTATTATGCTAAATAGGAGGAGAGAGTGGACATCCTTGCCTTGTTCTTGATTTTAGGAGGAAGACATTCAGAGTCATCACTGAGAATCATGTTAGCCATAGTTTTTTATGTATGTAGGTATGTATGAATGTGTGTATGTATTTTGGTGACTGTATTAGTCAGGGTTGTCCAGAAAAAACAGAACCAATAAGACATATTAGTATATAGAGAAAGATTTATTATGAGGAATTGGCTCATGTGATTATGGAGTCTAAGAAGTCCTGTGATATTCTGTTTACAAGCTGGAGACACAGAGACAATGTAAATCCAGTCCCAGTCTGAAGACCTGAGAACCAGAGGAGCTGATGATGTAAATCCCAGTTCAAGGGCAAGAAGAGACCAATGCCCCAATTGAAGAAGCCAGGCAGGAAGCAAAAGGGGTGAATTCCTCTTTTCTCCACCTTTTTGTCTTATTTAGGCCCTCAGTGGATTGGATGATGCCCAATACTTTGGGAGGGGAGAAATTCCCTGTACTGCATTTACCAATTCTAATATTAATCTCATCTGGAAAAAACCTTCATGAACCTACCCCCAAATAATGTTTAATCTAGACAGTCCTTGGTCCAGTCAGTGTGACACATAAAATTGACCATCACAAAGACCTTCATCAAACTAAAAAGTCTCTCTTTTATTCCTCACTTGCCAAGATTATAAATGCATGGTAAAATTCTTCAGGGGCTTTTCTGGATCTATTGAAATGATCATGTGTTTCTTAATCTTTACAATGTTGATATGGTAAATTACATTGATTGATTTTCAAATATTGGGCCAGCCTTCCATTTTGAGACAAACATTGCTTAGTTATGATGTATTACCTTCTTTATATATTGCTGGATTCAATTCAACATTATCTTACTTAGGACTTTTTTATCAGGATTTGTGAGGGGTATTGGTCTGTTTTAGTGTTTTTGTCTGCTTTTGGTATTAGGGTAATTCTGGCCTCAGAAATGATTGGGAAGAGTTCTTCTTTTTATTATCTGGGAAAGATTGTGTATAGTTGCCTTTATTTCCCTTAGATAGGAAGAAATTCCTGTATTATATCATTTGGAGTAGGTCTGCTATCAAGAAATCCTCTTAGTTTTCTTTCACTTGGTAAAATCTTTATTTCACTTTCATGTTTTAAAGAATATTTTTTATTGACTATATAACTTAGGGTTGGTAGTTGTTTTCAGCATCCAAAAGATTTGTTTTATAGTGTTCTGGCTTTCTACTTATTTTACTATTTTTTGGTAAGAAAATTGTAGTCACTTGAATTGCTGCTCCTTATATATAATTTATTATTTTCCTCTCATTGTTTTGAAGATTACTTTATCTCTGGTATTCACTAGTTTGATCATGATATATCTAGACATGGTTCTCTTTGAATTTATTTTGGTTTGGTTTTGCTAAGCTTCTTGAATATGTCAATTTTTGTTTTTCACTAATTTTGAAATATTTTAGCCAATATTACTTCAAGTTTTGTTTTCTAACCACTTGCTTTCTCTCCCCTTATGGGACTCCAGTGACAAAAATGTTTGAACTTTTGATATTGCCCCACAGGTACCTAAAGATCTGTTATGTTGTTTTAAAATATACTCCCCTCTGTTCCTTATACTAGATGGTATCTGTTGATCTATCTCCACGTTCCCAAATTCTCATCTGTTATCTCATTCTATTACACTCATAAGTAAATTTTAAATTTTTTGCATATTATATTTTTATTTCTAAAGTATTTATTTTCTGTTATCTTTAATTCTCTGCTGAAAACTTTTATCTTTCCATTTATTTCAAGTGTGTTTAATTTAACTAATGGAGCAATGGTCATCTTATTTGCTATATATTCATCCTGTGCAATTCTATCATTCAGGTTGCATTGTGGTTGGCAAATATTGATTGTGTTTTTCCCTTGATAATTCATCATATTTTCCTGAATTTTTATATGTTGAATAACTTGGGATTATATACTGCACACTTTGTATATTATGTTGTGTGATTCTGGGTTCTGTTAAAATCCTATACAAAATGTTGTTGTTGTTTTTTTTTAATGGGCATTTAATCTATTTAGGATCAGATTATATTTTTTCTTACCTTTTTCAGTAGTGGTTTCATTGATCAGTTTAGATTCTAAACCTTTGCTGCATTGCTTTGAGTCTTTGCCACTCATGTGAGATTCAGGGACCAGTATGGAACTAAGATGGTGCTTTATATTGTAGTTCAAGCCTCAAAGCTTTTTTTAAAAAATATTTTATTGGTTATGCTGTTATGGTTGTTCCAATTTCCCTCCCTTTGTCTCCCTCTACTCAGCATCCCCCACACACTCGCTCAATTCCCACAACATTGTTCATGTCCATGGGTCGTGTGTATAAGTTCTTTGGCTTCTCCATTTCCTATTCTTTACTTTACATCCCCATGACTATTCTGTAACTACCTATTTGTACTTCATAATCTCCTCACCTCTTCACCCACTGCCCTGTACTCCCCTCCCATCTGGCAACCATCAAAAGTCCTAAGAAAACCACTTCCTGGTTTGCTTGTAACAGTCCTAGTTTACTCTAGTTTATCTATAACTCATTAATAAATATCCCCTTTGCTGTCAAAAATACCCTGGTATGGATGATCAATTAATTATATGGCTATGCTCTCCAGAGGGACCTGAATCTGTGTTCTCTGGTATAAGGAGAGGTATTGTATGCTTAAATAATATTCTTTTTTATTTTAGATATAATCATTTATATACAGATTTTGTTAAGCACTTACTGCTTAGAAGACACTGTACTGAAAATTTTGGATAGAGTAAGATCAAAAAGAGACATGGTTTTAGCATTATTGAAGAAGTAGATAAGTATACAAGAAAATAGACTAACATACATGGAGTTTTGATCATGAGAACATTGGAGGTTCAGAGAATAAAAGAAGAGAATATTTGTGTCATTCTAGAATAGGCTGGTCTTCTGGCTTTAAAAACAAACTGGATGGAGTTGCCTTCCATTGATGTAGGGAATATTTAAGGGGAAAAAAACGTCGATTTGAAAGGGGAAATGATTAGCCAGTTTTAGACAAACTGAGTGTAGAGTGCTATGATATACTAAAGTGAAGAAGTCCAATAGATATAATAGGCCAAGAGGACAAGCTGGTACTATAGATTAGGAGTCATCTATGGATGAAAACAATCTTGATATAATTTATAGATAGAAACAATCATGATACAATGAGACAAAGGTTATAACAAGAATACATCAAGTATTAGCAGAACATTATTTGATTAGACAGATACATATCATTTACCATGGATAAAATGCAAAGAAAATAATTTCAAGAAAAATCGGCTATAAAAAATTAGATTGAACAATCAGTGGAGGAGCTTGTGAGGTTGAGAAGTTATGTTTTTGTTTGTTTTTGCTTTTTTTTTTTTTTTATACAAAGGGCACATTGAACATGTTTGGCAAGGACGTGGAGAAAAGGGAACCATAGTGCACTGTTGGTGGGAATGCACACTGGTACAGCCACTGTGGAAACCAGTATAGAATTGCCTTAAAAAACTAAAAATGAAACTGCCTTTTGGCCCAGCAATTCCACTGCTGAAGTTATACCCTAAGAATCCTGAAACACCAATTCAAAAGAACTTATGCACCCTTGTGTTCATAGCAGTGTTATTTATAATAGCCAAGTATTGGAAACAGCCTAAGTGCCCATCAGTAAATGAACAGATAAAAAAAACTGCGGTACATTTACACAACAGAATACTATGCAGCAGAAAGAAAAAACTCTTACTTTTTGCTACAGCATGGATGGAACTGGAGAGCATTATGCTAAGTGAAATAGGCCAGGCAGCAAAAGACAAATACCATATGATCTCACCTATAAGAGGAAGTAAGATGAATATAATGAACAAAACAAACAAATAAGCAAAACAGAACCAGAGGCATGGGAACAAGGAACAGACTGACAGGAACCAGAGGGCTGGAGGAGGAATATAAAGGGAGAAAGAAGAGGGAAGGTCTAGTCAAGGAACATGTATAAATGACACAGGGACATGGACAATTGTGTGAGGATCAACCATGGGATGGGCAGGAAGTGGGGGCAGTGGAGAGCAATGAGGGGAAATTGGGACAACTCTAATAGAATAAAATTTTAAAAAAATGTTGATGAAAATGATCCATTAGAAAGTAAGAGGTCAAAGATTCTGGTGAGAAAGCAGAAGAAACAAACAAACAAACAAAAACCCAAACAGGATAGAAGGAAGCTGAGAGTAGTTGAGAAAATAAAATTAATAACTCCAGATATTCAGTTAAAATTCTTTTCTTGACCCACAGGGAGTATCTCCTGTTAATTATGAACTATGTGTTTAGCTTTTCAAGTTATATGATACCAGATACAAACAATTTCTAGTACAGTTAAACTCCATTTACAAACAATCCATTCCCCTGTCAAGATGACATATTTTTTTCATTTGAGCTTGTCTCCTGGGTCACCAAATTGATGACATCTTCAATTCTTTATAAAGTTAATATTCACTAGGAATATTACTGGGTCCATTAATAACTACTTTTCCTCCCTCCCTCTTTTCTCATTACCTACTGGATTCCTGAAAGGTAGGTCTTATTTTGTCAGGACAATCTTTCTATTGTTTATATTAGCTGCCCTTACCGGTAGCCTCTGAATTATTAAGTTAATCTGGCATCATTGTGATTGTGTGACCAATCTATAAACGCTAACCTATGGAAATCAAAACATCTTTCCTTGTTCTTAGAAGCCTGGAATTCAAATCATTGACTGTTCTATTTAAGCAATGAAGGATGGTCTCATTTTTCAGGGGACTAACAGAATCAACAAGTCACAGCTATATTAGGCAAGACATCAAATAAATGGAAACAAAACTGAATAACATCACTTTTATACTTAGCCCTTCCTTTCAAGAAAGTCAAAGACCATCACATGCATGAACTCATTAATACCTTAGAATTTTTTCATACTGTGAAAAGTTAGAGCAAAAAGCTATTTAAATACTCTTAGAAAAGTTTATCAGTAAAAGCCCAAACTAGAACAAGAGTTCTTAACTCCTTTGGTGGTCTAATTTGGTTAAATTGATTGAGAAAGTCTTATGCTAGAACAGAAAAAACATTGCAAAAAGCAATAGCAAAATCTGGTATTTTGAATAAAACATCAAAAAGTCATTAAAGAGTAGTCACATTTATGTAGTTTGTTCAGTGTATCCTGATATCAGCATACAAATAGTCCCTGCTTTTTAAAAAAATAGTCTGTTTTTTTCAGACCCCTATTTTATCTGGAAGAAAACAGAGGGCAGGTTCTGGAATCATATAGATGTGGATTCCGTTCCCAGTTTGACCCCTATGGGATCTTGGATATTTTATTTAAATTCAATTCTTTCATTTGTATAATGAAAAAAAAAATCTCTCACACAGTTGCCATTAACATTAAATATGGTTACGATTGGGCCTGAAACATGGTAGAAATTCCATTTTGATCCTTTTTCACTTTTTTTTCCCAAATGGAAGTGAAATTTACAGGCTAATGTACAGTGTTCATTCCCTGAATATTTCCCTCACATTGTGCCCCAGGTAATCACTGTCCTTTACCTATTCCCAAATCCATAATCCCTACTCCATCTATGATTCATTTTTCTTCCAGCTTCACTATAGCATCTTTATAAAGAAAAGTAGGAAATATTACTTTTAGGAAACAGTAGGTCAATTTACAGAAATCAATTACTTTGATTTTTGTAAAAATATCTTCAGCAGTAGGAGGTCAATTCTTTATAGGATATACATTAATAAAGCAAAAAGAAAATTTGGTTCAGAATTTTAAATTTTTAACAAAGAAAGTTGCACACTATTGTGTTTGTTATGTTGATTTTGCACAAATTTTAAAATCTAACAATTGAAATGCACAATAATTCAGAGGTGGATTTGTCAACCTGCAAACTGTTCCTACGTTCTTTAGCTTTTTTGTTTTATCTATTGGATACTGGAAAACTGATATGGGGAAATACAATTTTGGGTGATTTCCACATTTATAAAATGACTGCTTTGGCAAATGAATTGGAGTTTTTCTCCCTGACTATATTGAAATGTGTTAATTTTACTTTCAAAATATGATCTCTAAAGAGAGAAAAACAGGTTACCAGGAGAGAGAATAAGGGTACTCTTTCTACTTAATAGAAAAATCTCTTCCACATCGCCATTTAGGGATAGGGATAAGATGGAGAACAGAGTTAGCCAAACAATGATTGCTCATTATTCCCCCATTGGGCAAAAGACTCACCATTGATCCTGATCCACATCATTGCCATCAAATCAGTGAGTTGTTTTCAAAACTCACAGGATATATGGTTGTGCACCAAAAAGAATAATTAAGTATTAAGCTATCACTTTAAAGTTTTTTAAAAAATAATTTTTATCTTGTACTAGTGAATTCTCCAGAAAATACCCCAGTGATTTGTAGTATTTCTTACTTATGTGCCTATTAGAGTATAAGTTTATTAAGGTAAAAAAATTTGGCATCCTCTTGTCTCCATAATTTTGCACCTATAACAGTTGTTCAGTAAATATGTGGTGCCTGAATAAATAAATGAATTAATAAGTGAATAAAGACATTAATGATACCGATACTGAATACTAACTCACTAGCTTTAAGAATTCCCATTGACAGGTGCCTATTCTTCCTACACACTCTTGCCTAATTGATTTTGTGTTCAACATTCTGAGGAAGGGAAAGAAGGAAGAGGGAGACAAGTTGTAGGTGATAATAGAACCAGCAAAATTCCTGAATATCTTTACATTTCTAGAAGCTATCAGCTCTTACCAATGGCCTTTTACAAAACAGAAAGTGTTTAAAAGTAGCTGTACTAATTACAGCTGTTATTACAGAATGGGGAAAGAGGCATATTTCTACCTGTAACACTTGTATATTCACTCAGTGAATTTGTCAGACTTACTCCTAAAATAATGCTTTTGACTAATTAGCAATCATTGCTTTATATTCAATGAATATGCAGGCATTTAATTATAGTGTACAGTGATTTGGGGGTTTTGTTTTGGTAAATAACTTGCTAATCAAGGGATAAAAACCTGAAAATTTAAGTCCCAAGTGGTTTTATAATATGGAAAAATGACTAATTTATATGAAATGTTACAACAATTACACAAACACTTGACTTAGTAATTAGTTTCAAACAATCATCTGCTTTAAGGAAATATATATTTGTCTAATTTCTCACTATATTAACAAGACTATGTATCTAGTGAATCAAATAATACAAGCTATAAATTGTTTTAAGAATACTTACTGTTGCCTTTTCTCAGGCAGATTATTTTAATGCCTTTCTAAATGCGTTTTTTTAAAGGAACATCTCCTCTTAAAAACTGCATTAAAATAATATGGAATTGGAAAGGGAAATGTACATACTTTAATTTTTAGAGTTTTATGTACTATCTGTACTGACTTGTGTGGGTTTTTTTTTAAGATTTTTATTTATTTATTTTCAGAGAGAGGAGAAGGGAGAGAGAAAGAGCAATGTATGGTTGCCTCTCACATGGCCCTCATTGGGGACCTGGCCCGCAACCCAGGCATCTGCCCCGACTGGGAATCAAACCGGGATCTTCTGGTTCCCAGCCCGCGCTCAATCCACTGAGCTATACCAGCCGGGCTTGACTTGTGTTTATACCTGTATTTATAATTCATATACCATTGTAAAAATATGTATGTGTATGCATGTGTGTGAGCTTTCCATTTCAGTGATCTGCTTTGTTGAAAAAGTAACTCATTTCTTTGGTTGAGTGATATCTTTGTTTTAAAGAATGCACTTTGTGTTCTTGTAATGGGATTCTTGTCCCAGAAATTGATAGAATGTATTTAAAGTTATTGTAGCACTTACATAGTTCTGAAGGATTTGGTACACATTTGAACATATTTTTCCATATATGTGATTATACAAATTTTGTTTGTTATGTGTACTGCTATGTTAAGGCTTGCTAGGGTGATTTATTTTAAATATGAGGAATTACTTATTTTAACTTATTAAGAAATGGTGTTTAGCATAGCATTTTGTAAGCTTTTTCAGGCAGATGAGGTAAACAAAAACAAAATCCTTCATGTGAATGCAACTCCTTGTTGAAAGTGTTTTGATGAAAACACTGCATCACACCTGTATGGCATTACTGGGGAATGACACGGGCCCCAGTCTTGGTGTGTCTTCAAACACTAGACAAGCTCCATACTCTCTTTCCTTGCTTCTTAGCTTCTTTCCTAGTGCTACAACCGTCTTTCCCTTTCTTATTAAAACTCTCACCATGTAACCTATTTCTTCAGGGTTGTCTCTAGCTATGATTGCTTGTGAATGTTAGCCTTGTAACATGACTTGTTCCATTCTATAGAAAACACTCAGACCCTTCTCTCTTTTAGGCCTTGGTTGCAAATCTTCCCTGATAAACAAGTTTTAAGCAAGGCAGAAGTGTTGCCTTGGGGGTTCTTTTTTCTACAGCTCTTACAGTGTATGTATGTATTAGTTAACAACACTTTGCCTTACCTGATTATCATGACAGGGGGTGACTTTTCCCTCTACTTCACAGACTAGGAAAAGAGACCAAGGGTAGGCAATCAATTTGCCTATTAACCCCTTATTTATTAGAACTGATACAGTTATCTGACTCTTAAGACCAAAATTCATCGATATGTATGTGTATTTGCTTTTGCAGGGCATAATTTGCAATCTGGTCCTTTGAAGTATAGTCTGTGGTTCTAAGTGGTACATAATATTTTCCAGACTTCAGAAGAATGTGAGAAGTATAACCACTTCTGGAAGCTTGCAGCTGGCTGCTCATATGACTTCTAAATTGCACAAGCAACCCTAAAATTCTAGGTGAGCAAAAAGATAGATTTAAGGAATATTAAGGCTGGGAAAGAGTGATAGCACGTGGAAATACAGCTGAGGGCGGTGACCATCAACTCTGCAGAACATAGGGAAGGTGAACGTGACAGGGAGCACTGAGTGGCAAGAGCTTCTGCCACTTGCTTCCTTGGTGAGTAAGCCTACTCTGGCTCCCCAAATTGAAAATTTTAAACAGTAATATGGATTGTGGAGCCAGAAGAGATCTACTTCATTAAAGCACGGTGCCAGCCTAGACCACAAAACAGGTCTTTTCTTCCGGAGACACATACAGTTTTTTGCATTCACGCTTTCTTGCAGCATCTGAGCAGCAGCCATGGGGACAGTAACATGGTCAGGAAAACGTCCTAGAAAGCAGGGACAAGGGCCAGGGAGAGGGGGTTGGGCTGGGGTGCAGCAAGGCCAGATTCTCCGTGATTGCTTAGTCTCCAGGATCAAGGCTCTCTTTCCTCTCGTTGTCCACAATTGACCTCAGAAAGTCTCATTAATGCAATTCAACCCTCAAGCATTCACACCAAATGTTAACTATTCATGGCAATTATTATGAAACACAACAGCTAACAATTTCATGTATCCTTAAAAATAGACTATGAAATTTGCATATTATGTTCAAACATTGTAACGGTGCTTCAGGTGATGAATTTATTAAATGAACAATTACTTATACTGTGATTTTCAGTGTTTCTCTTTTTTTTAAGATTTTAGGTATTTATTTTTTTAGACAATGGAAAGGAAGGAGAAACAGAGGGAGAGAAACATCAACGTGTGTTTGTGTCTTACATGCCCACTACTGGGGACCTGGCCCGCAACCCAGGCACGTGCCCTAGACTGGGAATTGAACTGAGACCTTTTGGTTCACAGGCCAGCAGCACTCAATCCACTGAACCACACCAGCTAGGGCTTTTCAGTGTTTCTTAAAGCAATATCTGGATCTGCCTAGTAATTCCTCAGTGATTCTTTCTTGTTAAAATGGTGTATTTTCTGAAACACCGATTCAAAAGAACCTATGCACCCTAATGTTCATAGCAGCACAATTTACAATAGCCAAGGGCTGGAAGCAACCTAAGTGCCCTCAGTAAATGAATGGATCAAAAAACTCTGGTACATTTATACAATGGAATACTATGCAGCAGAAATAAAGGAGCTCCTACCCTTTGCAACAGCATGGATGGAACTGGAGAGCATTATGCTAAATGAAGTAAGCCAGGCAATAAAAAACAAATACCATAAGATCTCACCTATAAGTGGAACCTAATCAACAAAACAAACAAGCAAGCAAAATAAAACCAGAGATATTGAAATAAAGAACAAACTGACAGTAACCAGAGGGGAGGAGGGAGGAGGATAATTGGGGAAAGAAGGGGAAGGGTCTTCATGGAACATGTATAAAGGACACATGGACAAAGACAAAAGGGGGTAGGACTGAGGGTGGGAAGTGGGGATGGATGGGGTGGGGGAGAGTGGTGGGGAGAAAATGGAGACAAATGTACTTGAACAACAATAAAAAAATTTAAAAATATATAAAATAAAAATTTATAAATTGTAACTAACAAAAATAAAAATGTAAATAAATTTTAATTGTAAAAGTTAAAAAATATTTTTATTTATTTTTTATTGCATATTTTATTGTTGTTCTATTACATTTGTCCCAATTTTTTCCCCCATTGCTTTCCACTGCCCCGCCATTGCCATAGCAATACAGTAACACCAGGCGGTGGCAGGGTGCTGTCCCCGCTCCCTCCAGAGATTTTCATCTTCAGGTGGGTCAGCTCCTGCCTCACTGTTCTGTACTATAAGAAATAATAAGTAACTTGACTTTGAGCACACTTTTCAATACCTTCCCGGCCATCTGTCTGCTCCCAGAGCTCTCGGTTCCAGAGCTGATCTGCAGCCACCCGAATCTACGCTGCCAGAAGTGTCAGTAGGGCAGCATTGGCGGCAGTTGCCCCACTTGGAGAGCCTGAGCCAGCCCCTCCCCGGTGCCCTGCAGGTAGGCAGGCTCTTGACCACTCACACACCCTCCCTGCACTCTCATCCACATATGCACTCACACACACTCTCACTCACTTTCCACTGGATTTTTGAGTTGATTGCTCTGTGGTTTAGCTGCAGGACCAGCCTAGGTCTGGGAGCAAGTGGATGGAGCTTCCAGCTACTCTGCAGCCGTCATCTCCTCTAAAAAGTAAAAAATACTTTTAAATGCCACCATTCCATAGCTCTGTGGTTTTCTAATTGATGTATTCATCATGTTCCCATTTTTTTTTAATCTTTACCTGAGGATATGTTTATTGATTTTAGGGAGAGAGAGGAAGGGGAGAGAGAAGGAAATAACCATATGAAAAAGAAACGTCAATTGGCCGCCTCCTGTATGTGCTCCAACAGGGGATCAAACCCACTACCTAGCTATGTGCCCTGATCAGTGATCAAACCCACAACCTTTTGGTGCATGGAATGACCTCCAACTGAGGAATCTGGTAAAGGCTCTTTCACTTTCTGTATCTTGCTGCTTTGACTTCTGGGACCTTAGAGGGACTGCTCCCACCCTGGGGGTTAGCCAATAACTAGAAATAGTAAGTAACTTGACTTTGAGCACACTTTTCAAATATAAACTAACCAATCTAGAATCTATACCCTAACCATTCTCTTACTGAGTTTTCACAATATGGGCCAGTATCCACGTGCCCTAGTCACTCTAGTTACCAGAAAGCTAGCCCCCAATCCTTAGGGCCTGCTAAAACTATTCAAATTAGCCAATCCTAAACTTGCTTACCTTGCCTCATCCTTTCTTTTTCACAGAAACCACAATAAAGGCTCTTGCCCTTAGCCCCTCCGTTTCCCTCTGCCTCCTGATCAATTCTGGTACTTGAGTGGTGTGATGTACCCCTCCTCTTGAGAAAAGTGAGTTAATAAATTATCTTTTAAATGGCAATTATTTCCTGATCTATGGGCCTTACTATAACTCAAATTTTCAAATAGAAAATATTTTAAAAATAGTTGGCAATGTGGGACTTCTGGCCAAGATGGAGCCATAGGTAGACACTGTGCGTCCTTGTACAACCAAAAGAGGAAAAACAACAATTTAAAAAACAAAACAAACAACCAGAATGGACAGAAAATCGAACTGAGTGGAAGTCCCACAGCCAAGGAGTTAAAGAGGACAGGTTCATTCAGACCGGTGAGCGGAGCGGAGCCGGGTGGAGAGCATGCTCGGTGAGACAGCGGTTTGTGGAGTGGTACCAGCAACACTGCAGCTGCCTGGAGAGGTCCGCGGTGGGTGCGCCTGGCCAAAACGAGGCCGGCACACCGGAGAAGCCTGTGGAAACCAGTGGGGCTGAGACTGGTGAACTGGGTGGTCCCTCATTTGCACACAGATAAACTGGGAGAAGGAGCTGGGGAACAGAACAGACCATGCAACCCACCATCACAGGGGGAAAAAAGCCTCAAACCACCTATTGAAAACACCTGTGGGGGTTGAGGTGGCAGCAGAAGCAACTCCCAGCCTCACAGGAGAGCTCACTGGGGGAAAATGAGCAAGGGCCCTTGTTCCCTCTCAGGCCGTGCCTCCACAGGCAGGGTCAAAACACATTGACAATGTAGGGTTGCCCTGCCCTGCTGAATGCCTAAGGCTCTGCCCTTAAAGTAACAGGCACACCAAGAAAAAAAAAATGACCCAAATGAAAGAACAGATCAAAATGCCAGAGGACTTCTGGCCAAGATGGAGGTGTACGTGGATGCACTGTGCCTCCTCACACAACCAAGAGGAATGAAAACAATTTAAAAAGCAAAATGAACAACCAGAATGGACAGAGAATCGAACTGAGTGGAAGTCCAACAGCTAAGAAGTTAGAGAGGACACACTGGTCCAGATCGGTAAGCAGGACGGAGCTGGGCAGAGGGTGTGCACGTGGTGAGATGGGGGGTTTGCCTGGAGACACTCACAGTGGGTGCTCCTGATCAAAAAGCGGCCCAAAAAGCAGCCCAAAAGTGGCTGGTGCACCTGGGGAAGTCAGCAGGAAACAGCAGACTGGTGAACTGGGCAGTCCCTCACTTGCGTGTGCAGATAAACTGGGAGAAGGAGCTGGGGAGCGGAGCAGAAAACACCTGTGGGGATTGAGGTGGAAGCAGGAGCAACTCCCAGCCACACAGGAGAGCGCATTGGGAGAAAAGTGACCGGGAGCTGGGAAGAGCCAAGCAAATGCCATTGTTCCCTCCCAGGCCACACCCCCTCAGACAGTGTCAAAACACTGAGTTGGAGGAGGTTGCCCTGTCCTGGTGCACACCTAAGGCTCCACTCCTTAAAGTAACAGGTGCCGAGAAAGAAAATGGCCCAAATGAAAGAACAGAACAAAGTTCCAGAAAAATTACAACTAAGGGACGAAAAGGTAGCCAACCTATCAGGTGCATGGTTCAAAACACTGGTAATCAGGATGCTCACAAAATTGGAAGAAAGTTTGTCACTAATAAAATGAACAAATGAAGGATATGCTAAAGAAAATGTGCAGGGAACCAATAGGGAAGAGAAGGAAACTGAGACTTAAATCAACGATGTGGACCAGAAGGAAGAAATAAGAATTCAAAAAATGAGGAGAGACTTAGGAACCTCTGTGACATCTGTAAACATCCCAACATCTGGGTCATAGGAATGCCAGAAGGAGAAGAGGAAGACCAAGGAATTGAACATTTATTTGAACAAATAATGAAGGAGAACTTCCCCAATCTGGCCAAGGAAATAGACTTCCAGGAAGCCCAGAAAGCTCAGAGAGTCCCAAAGAAGTTGGACCCAAAGATACACATCAAGACACATCATAATTACATTACCCAAGAATAAAACTAAGGAGAGAATCTTAGAAGCAGCAAGAGAAAAGGAGACAGTTACCTACAAAGGAATTCCCATAAGATTGTCAGCCGATTTCTCAAAAGAGACCTTGCAGGCAAGAAGGGGCTGGAGAGAAGTATTCCAAGTCATGAAAGGAAAGGACCTACATCCAAGAATACTCTATCCAGCAAAAATTTCATTCAGAATGGAAGGACAGATAAAGTATTTCTCAGATAAGGTCAAGTTGAAGGAGTTCATCATTACCCAGCCTTTTTTATATGAAATGTTAAAGGGATTTATATAAGGCATGGAGGGGTATCAACAGGGGAGTGGGACCGGGAGAGAGGAGGAAAAAGTATGGAGAATAAGTAGCATAAGTGGTAGGTAGAAAACAGACAGGGGGAGGTTAAGAATAGTATAGGAAATGTAGAAGCCAAAGAACTTAGGTGTATGACCCATGGACAAAAACCAAAGGGCTGGGAATGGGGGGTGGAGGGGAAGAAATGGGGGGGGAATGGGACAACTGTAATAGCATAATCAATAAAATATATTTAAAAAAATAGTTGACAATGTAAAGAACTGGCACTGTGCTTCCAGTCTTCAATTGGTATCTTATACTGAGTAATTAGGCCCTTGACTCATATTTCACTCTGGTATCTGAGTCTACTGTTATTTTCCTTCTTGGGACCAGGTTCCTTCAATTGTGGGGACTTTTCTCACTCTATCCATGCTGGAGAAGAGGACAACAGAATGTGCACCGTGGCTCTTGCATAGTGTAATCAACAGAATGCTCTTAAGGAATTTTAGAAACCTTTGTGCCTCTACTGGTTGGAAATGAATGACTGTTGATTAGCAGAAAGAAAAACTGGTATTGTAAAAATCCTGATATTTAGAAAACATTTTATGCTAGTCAGGAACACACTGGAGTGACAAAATCAACTCAGAGGCCTATTTGACAAGTGATTCAAAGAGGGAACTGGTTTACAAGGAATAAGAAAAAATTAGCTTGGTGCCTAGAACCAGAATGAAAACCAAAGGAGAAAAGCAGTAAGTCTACTTCGAAGAGGAGATCTTTGCCTACTTACAAAGCTGTTTGTAAATTTGCTCTTTATAAAGATGGTTCCAAAGTACTAGGTGGGGCTGTGCTTAGAGGATTGGATAAGAAACACCAGTGGGAAGATTGAGAGAAAGAAACAATTTATAAAGATGGAGTAAGACTGGTCAATATAATTAACTTCAGAGGCAAAACACTTATTCTGAAGATACTGCAAATGAACTCAAACTACTGGCAGCATGAACAAGACATAATGCATCAACTCTGTAAACCTTAATTGTGTGATCTGGGGAAAAGATATAATAATGCCTCATACACACAGGTTTGGTCATGGTTACCAAAAATTAAGAGAAAATAAAGGTGATAACTTATGAAACCAGATGACATAGTGTTGCATATGCAGGATGTGCTCAATAAATTTTCCTTTCTTTTCATCTTGATTACTAGCTAGATGACCATGAGTAAATTCCTTCATCTTTGTGCTTCACTTTCTTCAAGATAACAACTATCTCATAGTTTGTTGTGAAGACTAAATGAGGTAATACATGTAAATTAGCCTTTAAAAGTACCTGTCAGTGTTAAATATTGTTCAGTGTATATTTATTTTCTCCTTTTGGAATTGCCTCAGGAAATTATGGTGCTTTCTTTTTAAAAATCTGAAGTGGTCATATTTAGTAGTGGATTTGAATTTTTCTAGGTAGACATATATTACTATGAAATACTGTCTTAAATATTGTGTAACTTATAAACAATTCTTAAATTAGAAGATTAAAATGCTGACATTTTAAAATAGAACTGTAGACACAGGTCTAATGGAATGATAGATTCTATAACATAAAAGTATGTTTACAGAAGAGAGCTTTGATTATTGACCAAGTTTTCGTTATGATAAAACATTGAGAAAGAAGGACGGATGTGCTGATTAAGGATCAGAATTTGGAGGCCAGAGGAAGCCCTGTGACTCTCTTCCCAGTTGCATGTAGGTGGAAGGAGGGAGGATAAGGGCGTTCAAGTAATGAGTGGAAGATGCAGGGCTCCTTTTGTTTGCCTTTGTAGAAGTAGTTTGCTAAGGCTGCCATAATCGAGTACCATAAACAGGGTGACTCCAGCAATAGACATTTATTATCTCACTGTCTTAGACGCTGGAAGTCCCAAGATCAAGGTGTCATCAAGGTTGGTTACTTCTGAGGGTTGTGGGAGAGGATCCCATGTCTCTTGCCTTACTTCCAGTGGTTTCCTGCCGGTCTGTGGTGTCCCTTGGCTTATAGAAGCATTTCTGTGATTTATCTTTCATCTCTGCCTTCATTTTCACATGCATTCCCCTGGTCGTATTGGATTAAGGCCCACTCTAATGAATTTATCTTACTAATTATATATGCAACAAACTTATTTTTAAATAAGGTCACATTCTAAGGTACTGATGGTTAGGACTTCAACATACAATTGTGTCGGAACACAATTCAACCCAGCACCTTTGTTAGGGCAAATCAGCTGGTTGGGACTGAGGCTGACTGAAATCTGGAAATCAGGCAGAAGGTGAGTGTAAGATCACATAGCAGAAACCAAAGACAGTGAATGCTTACAAAAGACACGCATTCATTTTTACCTCCCTGGCAAGGTGTATGTCATCCTTTCACCTAAGAAAACCTTTAAAATAAAGCTGAAATAAATTTCAACCTTCTCCATGAAGCCCTCTTTGAGAGCCTCAGTCCTTTGGCTATTTCTACCACCTGTAAATTCTTATAGCCTTTTTGTTAAGGAAACTGATTCATTACTTTATTTATGTAAACTTATATGGTTGAAACATATGAAACTGATGATATTCAAAATCATTTTTGACCAACAAACACTGCAATTTAATGTTTCAACCTATAATGTATATGCATTATAGTAGTTGAGAGCCTGAGACTCTGAACTTGAGTTTATGCCAAATAGTAGACCTGGGACCCAGGTCCTAGGAAAAGAGTCTAATAGTTTATGCCTCAGTTTTCTTATCCATAAAATGGGGATATACCATTACCAATCTCATAAGGTTGCTAGAAAAATTAATTAGCTAATATATATCATATATTATATATAACACCATATTTTGCCACATATAATGCACACTGTTTTTGCTAAAATTTTTGAGGATAAAATAAGGATGCACATTATACATGGGTACTATCTGAAATACCTTGTAACTGTTCTTGTGCTTTGTAATTATTTGTTTGTAATTATTTTATGATAATTTTCAATTAGTTTATGGCACATAAAATTTCTTGCACCAAAATGTATTAAAAAAAATATGCTAAAATTTCTTTATAATACAAAAAAACAAGTATCTAAATATAAATAAATACATAATTAAATTAAAAAAATTTAAATGAGAGATTTTTTTCCTGAAAGTTTGAGCCAAAAATGTGGGTATGCAGTATACAAAGCAAAATATGGTATGTTTATAAAATATGATTTAACTGTGCTACCACACTCTATAATTGTTAATTACTATTGTTTTTTATTATTATTTTTTCTGTGATTTTAAAAGATTTTATTGTATTTTTCCCATTACCATTTAGGCCCTTATACCCCCTTCTACCCAATAATCTCCCCACTTTACCTATGCCCATGAGCCCTTTTTCCTTTTGGCTCAATCCCTTCACCCCCTAATGTTTCCCCAACCCTTAGTTGTCAGCTTGCTCTCCATCTATGAGTCTGTCTCTATTTGTCTTGTTAGTTCAGTTTGTTCATTGGGTTCCACGTATGAGTGAAATTCATGTTTCATCTGGCACTGGGCTTTTAGTATTGCAGATATTTGATAAATATTTGTAGAAAGAATCACAATTGAGTAAATATATAATGTCTTCTCAACTACTTATACTCTAACACAAAACAATATACAATGTAGATAATAAATGTTTGCTGATAATGATTAATTAATGCTTAATAATTGGCAAGATAAACTCAGAATGCTGCTTCAATAAATTCTAATGCCCATAATTTAATTCTGATATGTTTTTCATGGTCAATTTTCTTATATTGTGGACCTATTTGAGAAAATGTGGACTTTGATTATAATATTTCAAGTGCACAGAACTGTGCCCTTTAGAATTGGTAGTTAGGCACCAGGCTTGGGCACCAGCAGCCCAGGCATCCCTTGTTTGACCTCACTTTTTAAAACAAGCCTATTCGAGATCAGTACCCCGGGAACGGATTGCAACAGCAGAAATAGTCCAGTTGTCCTGTTCCTATAGAGTTAAAAAGTATTTTAAATTCAGAAAACAGGGTGAAATCCATCAGACCACCCTCAGAGATCATCTGGTTCAGCGTTTTCATTTCCACACAGGGACACTGAGGGTACAGTGAATGTGAGTGCTGAACCAGCATCTGGGACTCCAGCGGTTGCTCCAGGGCACTGCTAGGGTATGTTTGTTTCTTAAAGGGTTAAAATAAAAGATTCAGACTTATGATGCTAGAAACTCCAACAGAAAGCATATCTTTGAACTGTAATTACTCGAAGATCTTTAGCTTATGAAGATGAATGAGGCAATGTGAGGACAGCATTGTGGTGATCTATAATCTAGAAAATAAACAAAGGAGGATGTCTAAAAAAACTCCAGGGAATGCTGTAAAATCAAGCACCATAAAAACATTTATTTATATTTTAATGAGATTAATATAAATATTGTGATAGGTAGAATATAATTAAAGATATAAAGATAACTTCATTTTGTGCTCTCTTTTAAAATAAAGCTTGAATCCAGGAAAAGCAAAACATAAATGATTTTTGTAATTAAAGCACTTCATTAGAATATTTCATACTGACAGAGAAAAAATTAATTATAAAAAAAGTTGATAACAAAATACCACAGTACTTAAAATATATTTTTAAAACATAGACATTCAAAATATTAACGTAAAGGAATTTTTGTTAGCCAAGAGCTAAAGGACTATTTCTACGTGTTTCTGAAAGATTTTTAATTAGATGTAAACAGAAATTACTTTGCCTTTTGTCTATTTTAAATAGTTCTAGTACTTTCATATCTGAGAGGATGAAGGAGACAATACTGCCCTTGTTGGCAGAATGGTAGGGCTGTAGGCTAAGGGTTGGGTGAGGTGAGTGATGGGAAAATCAGAATAAAGGGACATCATCATGTGTATGGAAAGGTCATTCTGACTTGTGATAGCTGTGAGAATTCCAAAGTTTGCAAGATAGTCTGGAATACAGTGTGGACAGAAGTATACTGCATTTCTGTATACGATCAGAGCAAGGTTTTCTTTTAAAGCATTCTTACAGCCTGTAGACATGACTCTTAAGTCAGACCTGCCTTGGACAACATTATTTTAATTATAAAAGTTCATGTTCACTATGTATAAAATTAGAAAATATGGAAAAATAATGTAAACAAAGAAAATCTAAAATTGCATAATTTAATCACTTAGAAATACTTCCATTTACATTTTAGCATGTTTTCTTTGCAAATACAAATTAACAAAATTGAGAACAAAATCCTACACAGCATTTGGTATAATCTTGTATGAAATTTAGCAACTATTTCCCAACAGCTTTATTTTAAAAGCATGCTTCATTTTAGCATATGGCTGCATCTACATTTATTTAGCTTCTTCATTTACATTCAATTTTTTTTTTTTTTTGCCATTGTGATTAAAACTGTAGTAAGTCTTTGAGTGAACTTCTGGTGTCTTTCTAGAATGGGAAAAACTGGGTGAAAGAATGTGAATATTTTTAAGGGCCTTGATAACTATTGCACAATTTCCTCTCCTGACAGGTGCTAATCAATTAATCCTCTATAGCAGCATGCGAAAAAGTCAGCCTATTTAGACAACTGTAAAAGAGGAAGCACTCTACACAGATTTGATCCAGATATGGGCAGAGCTGTGCAGGGGCCTCAAGAAAGAGACTTAAAACAAAAGCATTGGGGTGGGCATCAGAATTGTCCTCATTCAGAGATGTTTTTGTGTTTCCAAACTCTGGCTGCACAAGGGAAGAATTTTTTTAGCTGTCTATATTGAAATAATTGCAGATTCATAGGAAGTTGCAAAGGATTACAGCGTATAGAGAAGATCCATATATACATCACACAGTGTTTTCCCAGTGGTTTCATTTCACATAATTATAGTACAATATCCAAAACAGGAAATTGAAGTGAGTAAAATTCATGTGTATAGTTCCATACATTTGTCATGTGTTGTGACCACCACCACAAACAAGTTTAGAACTGTTTCGTGACCACAGAGATCTCCGTTGTTCCTTCTCTTTAGCCGCTATCGTCACCATGCCCCAATCATCCCTGACACTTGACCACATTAATCTCCTTCCCATTGATAGAATTTCATCATTTCAAAATGTTAAATAAATGGAATTATACAGCATGTGACTTTCTGAGACTGGCATTTTCTAAATCTCCGCATAATGAATGCTCTTGAGATCTATCCAAGCTGCTGCATGTGTCAATAGTTCACTCCTTTTGACTGCTAAGTCGTATTCTCGGTTAGATATACCACAGTTTAACTATTCACTTACTGAGCAATGTATTGGTTTTCTCTAATTCTGGGCTATTACAAATAAAGCTTGTATGAACTATCATGTACAGACTTTTATGTGAACTTGTGTCCATTTTTCTGGAATAAAAGCCCAGGAGTGCAATCACTGTATTATATGTTAAGTGTAGGTCTAGATTTTTTTTTTAAAGATTTCATTTTTATTTATTTTTAGAGAGAGGGGAAGGGAGGGAAAAAGATACAGAGAGAAACAGCAATGTATGGTTGCCTCTCACATGGCCCTCACGGGGACCTGGCCCGCAACCCAGGCATGTGCCCTAACTGGGAATCGAACCAGGACCGCTTGGTTCCCAGCCCGTGCTCAATCCACTGAGCTACACCAGCCAGGGCTGTAGGTCTAGATTTTAAAGGCACTGTCAAACCATTTCCCAGAGTGGCTGTACCATGTACAAACCCATTAGTGAAGTATGAGAGGTCCAATTTTCTGCATCCTGGCTGGCATTTTGTGTTGTCACAATTTTTAAATTTTACCAATTCTCCTAGAAGTAGAATTATCTGTGAAGTTTGAAAAAAATTATGCTTGGGTCCTACCTTAGCCTGGCATTTGAATCAGAATCGCTGAAGAAACTGGACATCTCTATTTTGAAAATATCTTCCGAGGTCTCTAACATGCAGCCAAAATTAAGAATCACTGAACTACAGTTGTTTTTAAAGTGCAGTCTCTGGACCTGCAGACTCAGCATCACCTGGAAACTTGTTAGAAATGCAAATTCATAGGATTCATCCTAGACTGACTGAATCTTGAAATGGTGGAGTAGGGTCCAGAAATCTCTTTTAACAAGATTCTGACGCATGCTAGATATGGGAACCACTGACCTACAACATTAAAACAAGAATGAGCTGTTTTTGGCAGAATACATTCTCTAATATGAAAGGAGGAGATGCAATGAAGGGCTAAACGTGGGCTTGTTGATAGCAGCTGGTAGATAATAGCTGTCTGGGGTTGGGAGATCAGGGGCTAAAGAAAATGTTGAAGACAATCCCAGGTCTTTAAAAATCCCAAGGGCCAGGGATCTGGGTTGAGGCAGTGGCTCTGAAAACAAATAATAAATGCTTGGAACTCCAAGACACAGCTGCTTAGACTGGTCATGGAATATATCTGGAAGGGTATGCTTTAGCATGTACTAGTTTGTTTTTAGCATTGAAATAGTCTGGGGAACTAAACTTAATTCAAATGATATTTAACTGCAAATAACCTCAGTTATCCTACTAATCTTTATTTTATTTTTTGGTTTGTGTCTACAATTCATGATAGATTTGTGGAAGTACACCAATACTCAGAACAATTGCGGACAAAGGTGAAGAAAGTTAGGGATGATCAGAAGAAAGGGATTAGGGCTATAGGGATATGACCTATGCTGGAAAGGTACAGTAATTTACTTAGGGAACATTCCGGACCAACATATGTTAGCTGCTTGATCTTTTCTCTAAAATGGAAATGCCTGAGTTTGGCTATGTGGAGCTAGTTGTGGATTGCCCACCGCCCTTTAAATGCAAGCTTCGTTTATACCCTTCCAAAGATGCCAAACATTTTTATTTTTTTTAATATTTTATTTATTTATTTTTAGATAGAAGAGAAGGGAGAGAGAGAAAGAAAGAGAGGAGAGAAACATCAATGTGTGGTTGCCTCTCTCACGTTCCCAACTAGGGACCTGGCCTGCAACCCAGGCATGGGCCCTTACTGGGAATCGAACTAGTGACCCTTTAGTTTTCAGGCCCACACTCAGTCAACTGAGCTACACCAACCAGGGCCAAACATTTTTATTTTCAAGTTTATTATTTGGATACATTTGCACTGAATAGTTTTTTTTTGTGTGTGTATCACTGAATATGGTTTTCTTGCTTAAACATGTTTTGAAATTCAAATAGAAGTATATTGGATATAAAATCATTTTTATGTGGGCACAAATCTTCAGTGTTCCTCTGTAAACTCTTGAAATACTAAGATTCAGGGGTCGTGGATTCATTTAGCTGCAGAGATATTCAGTTTTGTTTAGCAATGTATCTTCAATACCTATAACACTTACTGGCATACATTAC
The DNA here is from genome assembly GCA_004026765.1 of Micronycteris hirsuta. Classification (NCBI taxonomy): domain Eukaryota; kingdom Metazoa; phylum Chordata; class Mammalia; order Chiroptera; family Phyllostomidae; genus Micronycteris; species Micronycteris hirsuta. The sequence goes on from PVJI01003247.1 coordinate 49,370, forward strand.
TATGTGCTTAATACATAGTTGCCAATCACTGAATGAACAAAGGGCATGATAACCAATGTTCCTCAAATAACAGAGTTTACCTCTGATCTGGTACAAATTTGAAGTTAAAATATTAAAATATTTTTTTAGTAGGAGAGATCTAATGCAGCTAGAATCACAGATCACTGTCCTCCTTTATGTCCAGTACAGCTGGACATTTAAGTATCTCCTATCAGTCTTTATTAACAGGGGTTCATTGGAAGTTTCTATTTTCCTAATCTACAAAGAAGATAAAGTTAAAGGAGTTGAAGTTTGCTTAGCAGTGAAGCTGTTACTTGGCCAATGTTCTGGAAATAAAGGGAGCTATCGGGTTGTCTGAGGGGAAACCTAGCTGCAGTCTGCTTATTGTCTCTTAGATATTAGAGTAAACATTATTCTTTATTTAGACCAAGAAGGTTACAAAAGAGTAAATGTCTTCATAGGTGTAAAGGGGAAGCCAGCTGCCCATGCTATCTCTAATCCTGGTGTCAGAAATCAACTGTGAGAGTTGCTAGAATTTGAACCTTGAGTGAAGTTTCTCTATAGTTCATGCACCCTTTTTATTATGCCCTGCAGGGGCTCATTGATTTGACCCACTGTCAGAAAGGATCTAATGTTATTTATGATTGACCAGGATCCAAAGCCAGGTTCAAAACGTTCTTTATTATTTACCTTAAATATTTGCCTCTCAGTATTGCCCAGACTTCTCACAGGTACTAGAAAGCCCCTCTTTTTTGATTTCTTCTTTGATTTTCTCTTGCCTGCTCCTCTGACTCTACTTAATCCTCTTGCAATACTCTGTGCTCAGCTGGCAAGCCTTATGGTTCCTTATAGTTATCAAAATGGAGAACATACTAGACAATTAAACAGTTCACCTTGTTAATATCCATCAGCTCTAGTAAAAAAAACTTCTATGAGTTATTGAGTTTAAAGAATGCTTTCCACCAAGGGTTAGGACTAGGGAGGAACAAAAGGCTAAAGTAGGTAGAGACCTTATCTCTCGGGCAGATTGAATGCTCTTTATGTTCTAATAGTAGCTTGTCATTGCCACTTGGCCTCACTTCTGATCCCATTGAATCTTAGTGGCCACTTCAGTCTCACGCTGTGTGGAAAATAAAAGATAATTTCATCTCTGTCTTTTTAAATGCAACTCTCTTAGAGGCAGTTATCTTTAAAATCTCACTCTTAACACTGGGTTAATTAACTCACCAACACATTAATTATCTATGACCACATTAAGAGGGATTTGTTAATAACACTAAACAACCAGTTGTCAAGACAAGAATGGGACCCTGCAAGGGTGGGTACTTGTGGGGTTCTCATGAGCACGCAGCGGGGAGGAGGCCTGGCAGACCTCGGGAGCCTCCCGCATCACTGTGTCCGGATCTGCCTTTCCTCCGGAAGCTGATGAGATTAGCTGCCTGAGAGCATTACTGTTATTCTTAAGTGAGTTTTATTGCAAGGATCTATGCAGTAGGCTATTTTCAGGAAAGAATCAAGATGCCAGAGTAAATGTTTAAGAAATGAGGTTTCCAGAAACTGAGCTCTAAAGAGTTTACCAGTTTTCTCAGAAGAGAAAAATTATGTATATATGGTGTGTTTAATCAAAGAATTGTTTTCAATTAAGCTTGCTTTAGTGTTTACTATGTAAGCTCCAGAGATAGTGTATCTTTTGTCTTTAAAAAATGTAGACGGCATGTGTATATTTGGAGGACACAGTCGGTTTCTGTCTAGCTTTCATTTCTGCTTCTTCCTAAATGTGTCCTTTAAAAAGTTTCCAGATATTTAGTTCTTCCTAAACCAATAGTATACCTCTGGAAAAGCTGATCATACCTCCAGCATTAGTAGTGGGCTCATTGAGTTAAGGATAATCCCAGTGACTCTGAGGAATGGGTTAATGAACTATTTTTGGCCAATGAAAAGTGAGGGTAATTTTTCGAGGTGAATCTGGAAGTTTTTCACAGAAAACTCCACAAAAGGAAATAACATCTCTGAGCATGGTCATTCTGCATATGTTTCCTGAAGCCATAGTTGCCATACTGCTTTATGGCAAAGGGTACAGCAAATCATGAGGATGGCTGACCTGAGAAGAGGAAAGAGCCTGAAATTGGATTTGCTGAACCAAACAGTCCTGAAACCAAATTCAACTGTTATGAAAGTCTTTTAAGATTCAAACAGTTGAAAATATATTGAGTTTATTTTTTGCTGGTTATTTATCCTGAAAATAAGAGATCACTTGCTTCCAAGCATACTTCATGCTTTCTTTTCGTTTCTTTGTTTCTTTTTTTTTAAATAGCCATGCTTTGCAAAATAAATATTTGTACCTTAAATTCTGTAAAAGATCTAGAAAAAAAAAAAGAAATTATTGTATTCTGAACTTCCAAGTTGACACAACAAACACATTGCCTATAATTTCTTGTCCTAAACCAGAGAGCAGTACCTTTATATTTTATTCCACTCTTAATATGCCACACAGAACAGGTAAGGCCTGGGTTACTCTCTTCCCTGTTTCACAGACACATCTCGCTCCTCTGAATCCCTTACTCTGTTTACACAGCATGCTCCTCTTTTACTTACTCTTTCATCCACTTTTCTATAAAATCCTCTCCCAGCTATTTGCAAGTAGGTCAGCTCTCCTATTTCATCTTTGAAGTCTTTTAGAAATTCTTATTTTGTAAGTAGCAGTTGATTTTGTTTGAATATGATAATAAAATACTCAATAAAATTATATAATTTTATATAATTAAACATATTAAAGGTATTATAAACTATGCATATTATTTCTCAAAATAGTATAAGGCATATATACATTGATTTAGTTTCATCTCATTTTATTAGAAATATAGGATGTTCCACATTTTGAGATTAACATTTGCAAAGGATAGTAAATATCCGTGGCCAGAATTTAGTCAAGTATAGTTTTAATTTCTCTTCCTTAACAATTGATGAAAAATAATTATTTAAAAAATTGTATTTATTTTAAATGATTGCTTTTATTAAAGATGTTAACAGAAGCTTGAGAGTGGCAAAATATTTGATGTTTTCAAGTTCTGATTTATGCATATTTTATGGTGCATTTTCTTCTAAAAATTTAATTTTAAAATGTTTATTTTTTAATTAATTTCTTATTGCATTTTTTAATTACCATTTTGCTCCCTTATGCCCCCTCCCCCCTGCAATCACCGCATTGTTGTCCATGTCCGCGAGTCCTTTTTCCTTTTTGCTCAGTCTCTCCATCTGCTAAACTCCCCCGTACCTAAGCTGCCATCCTGCTTTCTGTGATTTAAAAATATTTCTTTAAATTCTTTAATGTTCTAACTTCCACACAAAATTCTACTTTAGAAAAATATTCCTACCTACAGAATGTTTAAAGAAATTGAAAAGGAAGCTGGAAGAACATAGTATATTTGAAAAAATCATATTTTTTACCAAACTCAATGTACTTCGGCATTGAAGAATTTTGTAATTTCAGTATATATATTTCAGAAAAAGTTCAACCATTGTTAATATAATGAGAACGGTTTGCACTACATCGGTGTAACCTGGTAGCCAATGAGTGTGGACTGGAATATGCATGCATGAACAATGACGACTTCACTGTACTCGTTAGTGGGGGTGGTAAACGCTATCAAGTGAGCATGTGTACTGTGTGGCCATGGCATTCAAAATGATTGAATTAGTAGGGCAACGAATCTGCATCCAATTTTGTGTTAAGCTTGAACATCATTCCGCAGAAACTATTTGGATGATTCAGACGGCTTTCAGGGATGGTGCAATAAGTGCAGCGCAAATAAAAATGTGACACAAATGCTTCAAAAATGGTCAAGAATCTGTTGAAAGTGATCCACATTCTGGAAGACCTGCAACAAGCAGAACACCTGAGAATGTTGAACGCGTAGGGCTGCAATCAACAAAGACTGGCGACTGACAATGTGAGAACTAGAAGCTGATTTGGGGACTCCCAAAACTACCACGTCTGAGATTTTGATGCAGGATCTTGGCATGAAACGTGTTGTGGCAAAATTCGTTCTATGGCTTCTGCTTCCAGAGGAGAAGGAACATTGTGCTGCGTTTGCTAATAATTTGATTCAAACCACTACCAATGAACCAGATTTCCTCAAGAAGGTCATAACTGAAGGTGAATCGTGAGTCTATGGCTATGATCTGGAAATGAAGGCCCAGTTGTCCCACTGGAAATCACCTAGTTCTCCATGCCAGAAGAAGGCTCAGGAAAGTTGCAGCAAGATCAAGACAATGTTAACTGTTTTTTGATTGGGAAGGTGTTGTTCATCACGAGTATGCCCTTCCAGGCCAAACAATTAATAAGGAGTACTACCTCAATGTTCTTCATCAGTTGAGAGATGCCATACAATGAAAATGGCTGCAGCTATGGGCAACTGGTGATTGGCAGCTTCATCATGACAATGCATTCTCGCATGCACCAGATTCTGTGCAGAGTTTTTTGGTAAAATCATCCAATCACCCAGGTGACTCAGCCCCTTTATAGCCCACATTTGGTGTCCTACAACTTCTGGCTTTTCACAAAAATCACCTTTGAAAAGGAAAAGATTTCAGACTGTTGATAAGACTCAGGAAAATACAATGGGGCAGCTGATAGTAATTCCAGCAAAAGATTTTGCAGAGTGTTTTGAACAGTGGAAGAGACTCTGGGAGAACTGTGTGAGGTCCCGAGGTACTTTCTTTGAAGGGGAATGAGGCATCATTGTCCTATGTACACTGTTTCTTGTATCATGTATCTTCTACAATAAATATCTCTATTTTTTTATAGTACATGCTGGATACTTTCTAAACAGACCTCCTGTGTGTGTGTGTGTGTGTGTGTATTCCACATCGTTTTAGTGGGTTCATAATGAGTTGTGTCATCTTTAGTGGTTTCATCTTTTTCTTCTCCCCCTATCTTTTTCTAAAATATTTGACTTCCTGGAAATTTACCTTAAACTCCACTAAAATGAGTTCTATAGTCAAGCAAATTTGGCAAATGCTACACACTATTCCCCTTGTTACTAATAATACACATCGTCACTGAAGGAGTCAGAGAATCCCAGTAGTAAAAACATTTTGTTTTATCCGGCCTTTAATCATAGGGTTATTTCCTCCTGTCACAGCTGTGAACATTCCATGGAACTAATATTTCATTTAAGACAAGTGGGAGATATCATCCTAAATAAGTCTTCCCATCTACCCAGAAAGTCATTGAATCCTCTCTGGTTAAGAAAACATAATTTGTGTAGCCACTGAATTGCTTCAAATTTTATTTTTAATGTTTTAATTGGGTCTCATGTTGTCATGGGAATCCTTGACAGAGCAGTACCACAGTGATGTCCCAGCCCTGAGTACTGAACTAGATTGGTCATGGATTTCTTTTGACAAATTTCCTAATTTACTATTTACCTTCCCTGTCACTGACTTCATAAAGTATGGAAGGGTGATATTTGCATTTTTTCATCTGTCTTATCCTTTGCTGAATATTTCATGTGTGAGTGTGGAAAGTTGGCCAAATGGTGGCTATAAATTGGATGATAATAAATAATTATTTCTATAAAGCCAAGGGAATTTTCCCTCATGGCAGAGCTCACTTAATTCTGCCCCCCACCCCACTCCCCTCCCCACCACACACACACACATTGTGAAACACAAAACATTCTAAGCTGGACTGGAGACAGGAAACAATACACGCAGCGCCCCCTGTGGGCCTTCCTATAGCCTTGGGATTCTGAAGATGTGCTGGGTGCTCACGCGGGCTGTCATTGAATGATCTATTGCTTGTTGAAAAGTCTGTATTCTCTGACCCCAATTCCTTCAAGCCTGAAATGTTAGAAATTTTAAATTGACCTATCAAGTTACCATTAACTTCCCACATATATATGGGAAATGCTTCTCAATTTCTTTAACAGAAAATACTTAGGTGTTCGGATTTCTTTTTCCCATTCAGACCATGTAACTCATTTTGTTCCTTCATGCTTTTCATCCTTATCTGATGTTGTGCATCCCTTGAGGAAATTTTTCTTTCTATGATTCAACTTCAGTAAGGGATACTATTAATGTGTTGTTGTTACTAATAAAACCACAGTGTGGCTAAAATCAGATAAACTTATAGAAATAGATAATAAAAGTAGCATTCTGTATTAGAATTCCAGGTGTCTGATTTATAGGGATATATTTTAAATGAATACATACTCCAGAGATTTAGTTTTTATTTTAACCTTTTCACTGCATTTTTTTATTCACTTAAAGGTGCACGCAAGAGAGAGGAAGAGGAAAGGGGAGGAGAGGAAAGAAGAGATTGTGACTTTAAAGAGAGAATTTAATTTTATCAATTTTGGAAATATGATCATCACTTATTCATTTATTCATTGTTTACTAATTCAGAATTTATGGAGCACCTGACTTATTCAACCAAACATTCCACTATAGTTTGATAGATATGCTGCCTGTTTTGTGAGTTCAACCCACCATAATCCTGGCACTATGTCATTCATTTCTGTTCCTAAGATTTTGTTCTGTTATTTTCTTGGGCTGTAAGGCCTCTCTTCTACTCTGCCTATTTAATCTCTATGCATGACCAAAGAGTAGTTCCAATCTCATCCCGTTAGGAATTCTGCTCTGCCTAACTTTAGTGCTTGTTTAATAATCTTTCCTCTGAATTACCACAGCACTTTCAGCATAAGCCATATAACTTAGTACGTAGTTATACAGAGCCTCATATCATTCATGTGAAAAAGATTTGTCTTCCTGGTTGCACTGTTACATTGTAAGGTCATAGAGCTCAGGGGTCACTGTTCTTTACTGTCCTCCATTCACTAAGAACACAGTGGACGTCTGATGAATGCATCTTATTGGATTTACTGATCTTTTTCATTTGTTTTGGGGATACAATTCAGTTTAAAGGAATGGGCTATCATATCAGACTTTCTAGACAAGAATTTTGTCCCTTTTTTTTGGCTGTACCTTTGGGTAAATTGCTTAAATCAATTTCATCTGTTAAATGAAGATAATAAAAGACTCTCCTCCACACAACACATAGGTTTACTGTGAGAATCAAGTGACATAATGCATGTAAAATATATAACAGTGGTGCCAGAAACTTGATATAAGTCCTCTGAATACCAGTTATATTTTTACTAATGCAGCTAATTAAAATACTCTCCTTTTCCATCTGAACTGTATTGTTGGAAAACATTACTATAGAAGAAGCCAGAGTAGGGGACTACATAGATTAAATAGGGAAGGAAAATGGGGACTCTGTAATCTTAATATCTCTTGTGTGACTAATCCTGTCTTGACACCTCTTACTCGAAGGACTCGAGCTAACCAACCACCTGCATGTCAAGAAGACAAGTACAATAACAAGTGTTGGGGAGGTCGTGAAGAAAAAGGAACGCTCACTCACTGTTGGTGAAAATGTAAATTGGTATAGCCACTATGGAAAATAATGTGGAGGTTCCTCAAAAAACTAAGATTAGAGTTACCATATGACCCAGCAGCACCTCTTCTGTGTATCCACCTCAAAAAAAATTGAACACATTTATTCACAAAGTTATATGTACCCCTAAGTTAATTGCAGTGTTATTCACAGTGGCCAGGCATGGAAACGCTGAAGTGTCCTTTGACAGATGATTGGATAAAGAAAAGGCGGTACATATATACTATGGAATACTACTCAGCTATAAGAAAAGATGAAATCTTGCCATTCAGGGCAACATGTATGGACCTTGAGAACCTCATGCTAAGTGAAATAAATCAAGCAGATTAGAGTTAGGAACCATATGATTTCACTGACATGTGGAATATAAAACTAAAAGCAACAAATGAATAAACAAGAAAAACAAATAAAACTCATAGACACAGACAACAGTATGGTGGTTACTGGACAGAAAGGGGTAGGGATAGTGAAGGGTAAAGGGGGCCAAATATATGGTGATGGAGGATGAGTTGACATTGAGTGGTGGGCACACAGTGCAATATACAGATCATGTATCATAGAAATGTACACTTGAAATCTACCTAATCTTATTAACCAATGTCACTCAATAAATTTAATAAAAAATTATTTACTTCCACTTATAGATCACATCCATATAGGTTTTGTACCTTTGCTTTGTTGCATTATTTGGTTCAGAAAATTCTGCTATTTATATTTCAATACCCTTTCAGCCATTGTGTGGTAGGAGACTTCAGTCAAATTCCCTTTTATGGGACTGAAGAGTTCACAATTAAAATTGATGGGCTGAAGACCCACAGCAAGATTTTATACCCCTTCCCTTATTAGTTATCAGGAGAAGAGGATAAGTGATACTTGCTACACTCGCATGAGAAGACCATCATTGTCCAGAAATTCTGCTTATTTACAGAGATTAAAGAGAAGCAGCCCTATAATGTTTTCACTGAGGTTAGGAAGTTGTATGTGGCTGCCACGTTGATCCCACTTCAAACAGGTGGGAGTTGTAGCTAGACATCCTCTAAGGCTATGTCTTCTGTCATTGAGAGGTAGGAAAAGAGTGTAGATACCTCTTCTCTTTGAAGCACCTACTATTCACGCACAGGAGCTAGTCTTTGGAGTATGCCATTTGTCCAAGCAAACTTATCAACTTAGGGATCCTGGATTTAAGATATTGGAAATGAAGCCTATCCTTAGTTGAGGGTACAAAGCAATGCAAATGCTATTTGAATATTTTGGGTAGGGAACAAAGAATTAGGAAAAGCCTTATTTTTTCCACCCTGGGTAGTTTGAAGCTTTTATTTAGTGACATTTTAAAAATCATAGCAAATGCCTGACCCCAAGAGGGGAGTTGCTATTCACTTTAGTTAAAGTTCTTAAATACATGGATTTACCTAACTTCTCACAGAACAAGCACCTTGCCTCATTCAGTCACCTTGTACCCGCAACTCTTGAACACAAACACAGCCATTAGAAAATTAGGATTTTGGAGGAAGAGTTTGTGGTTATATCTACATGGATAATATCACTGTGCTGCTTGAGAAACCAGAAGAGTAGGTATAGTTCTCTCAGCTGTTTTTGGAAAGTTTGTTTACTGTCTCTTTATGAACCATTCTCAGAAGGGGTTGAATAACATCCACTTTGACAATCTATTAAAAATGTGCCATCCAGCTTCTGTGATGACGTGGCAAGGGGGAAGTCTAGGAAAAGGGTGGTTTATTTTAAAATTTGGTTACTAATAACTATTACTAATAATATACTAAATCTTACTTTAAATGATGAGCCATTTTCTTAAGATTAAGCCTGAGGAATGAGATAGATTAATGAGTGAAGTAAAACAAATTCTCATAATCTTAATTGATCCTGTGTGAGTGTATATATGCAGGATGCAGAATGCCTTTGTTGTTGCTCATCTCTTCTCATACCTCAAGGTTCCTTTTTCTATGCATGAAAAAATAATGCTAAAAGGACAGAAACCTTTGAATTTTAGGAAGTTCTTAAAAAACAGCTGTAATACCAACAGAGGAATGTATAGTTTTAACTTTGAGAGTGTTGAATATTTATTTTGCCATAAAATGTTTGCCTGGAGATGCTTAGTAAATATCTGTCAACTGTCCAATCGGTTCAACGTTAAAAACAATTGTTAAAGCATAAAACAGTTCTTAATCATTCCTGTGATCGTATCTCTTTCCATTTTAAAGCCCTTTCATTCTGCAATAATAAAATCTCTATTCGGCATTTGTGTACATTTTCATGTGAATTTCTGTGGATGGCACGCACTGTTACCACAGAATATTAAAGAAGAAAGTTGCATCTTAGGTTATCTAGTTTTTACTATGGCCCTTATCAGCAGCATTACTGTCACCTGGGGAACTACTTAGAAATGCAAATTCACAAGCCTCACCCCAGACCCACAAAATCAGAGACTTTGGGAGGTGAGTCTAACAAAAAGATGTTTTAACAAAGTGCTTGGCTGATTCTGAAGCACACCGAAGTTTGAAAATCACTGCTCATTTCTAATCCTTTCATTTTACAAGAATGAAATTGAAACTGGGACTACCTGAGCCCTTTTATTCTGTGTTCTCTCCAGGCTTTCATATCACACGTAGCTTCGAGTACTATCTACAGTAGTCCACTTGTCCATGGGGGCCACATCCCAAGACCTCTAATAGATGTATGAAACTGCAGATAGTACCGAACCCTATACATACTATGTTTTTTTCTTTTATGCTTCTCTCTGACATGTCTGAATTGCCAGCATCACTACTCTTGCACTTGGGGCCATTAGTAAGTAAAGTAAGAATTACCTGAACGCGTGTACTGTATACAGTCACAGTAGAGCTGATAACTGAGATGGTTACTAAGTGTCTACTGGACAGGTTGCCTACCCAGCAGGGATACACTGGGCAAAGGGATGATTCACATCCCAGGTGGGATGGAGCAGGAAGGCATAGGTTTCATCATGTTACTCAAAATGCTTCGCAGTTTAAAACTTTTGGATTATTTATTTCTGGAAGTTTTAATTGATATTTCCAGATCATGGCTGACCATGAGTAACTGAAACCAGAGGAGATGAAACCATGAATTAAGGGGGGACCACTGTATATGCTGCTGACTTCCAACTTTGTATGTTAGGCTTTCCCCCTAAACCTGAATCCAACTGCTTACTGGACACCTCCATGTGGGTGTTTCACAGGTAACTTAAATGTACCGGTTCACGCCACGTATCTTCTCCTCCAGGGTTATACATCTCAGCAAATGTGTATTATTTTTCCCAGTTGTTCAAATCAGAAGCCTGGGAAACTTCTTTCACACTTCTCCCTCACCACCCCCACTTTATTTAATTAATCGAAATGTTAGTTTTACTTCTGAAATTGCTCAAAGTAATTTTCTTCTCATCTTTATTGCTACAGTCCCAGTGCAGGCCATCAGCATTCTCGCCTACCTCCTTAGCCCCCTGTTCCTGTTTTGAGCCTTCAATGCTCTCTCTAGAGAGGAGCCATAGTAATCCTTAAAAATAAGTTACGTCAGTTATATGTTTAATAACTTTCCATATAAAATCCCAAATCTAGCATCCCTGCCTAATTTATCTGCTAGTTTCTTCCTTTTAATTCCTAAATATGGCAAACTCTTTCTAGTGCTTTGGCAAATATTCTTTCTGCCTTGAAAACTTTTCCTTCTACTCTCTATTCAGCCTCTCCCTACTTTCTGTGGTGCTCAAAGCTGGTGACAAATTACAATCACTTACATGACATTTTAATGAATAATGCTCCCTGGATACCATTCCTTAGACTCAGTTTCTTTGGTCTGAAGTAGGGCCAGGCACTCATACAGTTTTTAAAACTTCTCCAGGAGATTTTAATATGCAAAATAAAGGAATATGTAACTTTCTCAGAGAGGCTTTCCTGACTCACCAATCTACTTGTTAGAATCTCTAAATTAATTGCATATTTTATTTACAGTATTTATTGCACATTATTTAAGTATACTTAATAAATGTCAGCCCTGCATGATTGTAAACTGCATAAGCACAGAGACCCTGTCTCTGTTGTTCACCTTTGTCTCCAGCACTGAGCAGCATCTGGCATAATGTTTCATAGGCTATTGTCAATATCGTTGAATACATTAATTTATAAGGTTTTAAAGCAGGAGTGTCAAACTCATTTTCACCAGGGGCCACATCAGCCTCATGGTTGCCTTCAAAGGGCCGAATGTAATGTTAGGGCTGTATAAATGTAACTACTCCTTAACTAGGGGCAAGAAGCTCGGTGCTGCTGCTGGGTAGAAACAAGGTGCTGGCCGGATAAAACAAGGTGGAGGGCTGGATTCGGCCCACGGGCCTTGTGCTTGCCACCTGTGTTTTGAAGCTAACTCATGGTAGAACCCAGTCTAAAACCGAGCTGCCATGACTTTTGATTTTATAATCTTAGAATGCAGAGAATTCTATGTTTGTTTTCTTTTCCCTCTATCTCTTTTTCGAATCCTACATGCCCAAACTAGAACAGTTTTAATCTATCCTTAGCCTCTTTTGGTGGAAGATGGTGTAGGTTGCTAGTTCTACTTGTCTTAATAGCAGTCCCACACCATATAACTCTGTTTTCCTTCATTTCTGACCCCCAAAGTTCAGAGTGGTTCTAATGTCTCCTGAGGATATCCTGGAGTCTACTAATAAAAGAAATAGTATAAAATTTTTATAAGACTTACATATACTTTGACATGAATTTCAATTAAATCTTGGGATACAGAGAGTTATCCAGAAATAGTAGGTCTTTGGTAAAGAACTGGTATTAGATGATTTAGCTAGTCTGTTCACACATATACTATTTTTCTCTTTAATGTACCATCTTATATGCTATTGTGTTTTATTAATATATAGTCATAAACAGAGAGAAAAAGAGCATTCAACCAATCAGATAATACTTTTTTGGAAAGATGAAATTTATACTTTTAAAATAGTCTCTTTCACCCCAAAATAACATACCTAGTTGGCAATAGTTGATGGGCAGGTAAGCACTAATTGTGGATATTAGTTATTCTTCAAGGAGTCATGTGTGCTTTTTTTAATGAGAAAGAAATCTAAACTCAGAGGCCAGATCTGGGCTATCTTGTCAGCTGCTATTGAAAAGGCATCCCTACATAACATTATTTATTCAACTACTTGAGTTGTTGTTCTTAAACTGAATTCACAAATTTTCCAGGATAGCCCTGATTTTAACCATCCTACCTTACTAGTGCCTTAAAACATAAAAATGCTCCAGAAATCCCCTAAATTTGCCAATAACAACAGAATGACTCAAATCAGAGGCAGAAGAGAAATAGAGCATTAACCAAAATGTACATTGAAACCTTTACCTGCTTTCTTAACCATTCTCTCTACAAACACCTCCCTCGTTAGTGCCAGAGCAGTTGCTGCATTTGCCTGAGCAAAGCAAAGCTGAGCCGCTGACTGGTTCAAGGTGATATGGACGGCAAACAATCTCCAAGTGTAACTGAGGGCACTTCTTTGAAGTATGTTCAAAAGAAATTATATTTCATTTTGATGTCAAAATTAATGTAAAAATCATGAAAATGTGCACTTTCAAGGTAACTGGGTAAAAGGAATACCCCATTTTAAAAAATAACCAGTAATCACAAGTGATATTGCAGAAGTGAGATAAATATTGCTTGTATTGGGAATTTGATATAACTTTATATACTTAGACAAAGAAAAATTGATTTATTCTAGGCTCTATTAACTCACAGGTAGAAAAAGGGAGAATTTTTTTGTAAATTCAAAGAAGATTTTCTTACTTTTAAGAAGATAATCTTTTAAATAAACATGCTTTAAAATTACATTTTAATGAGAGTTTTTGAGCAGGATAAGGAGAGTAGAAAGACTCAACAGAGCAAAACGGGCTAAGAGGGTGTAAAGATGTTTGGCATGATAATATTAGGATTTCAAACACAACATATGTGACTTCGTTGCCTATGTTTAAAAATGCTATGATAAAAAAGTTGTTTTCCCTAAATAATAACTTTTGGACATCAGTGTCTCTAAAATGTTCATAATCCAAGTGAAAAATCACAGACTTGCCAATAACTTTAGATGAAAAAAATACAATTTTGAAACCAGACTAAACCTTTTACTAGATGTAATATTATTAACCTTACTAGTAGTAAAATAATTAAAATTAAAACCTAAATTTAAGTGATTATTTTATTGAACTTTGTATTGTATTCCATATAATTTTATTTTTTCAGGAAAGAGTATGTAGTCATGTGATTGAGATAATTTTATATTACCATATAATCTTAATATTAATTTAGAGATGTGGAAAATATTTTTAACAATGTCTTAGTTTGTCATGAAAAATAGATACTGAATAATATGTGATAACTTTCTATTTTGACTCCCATTCTACGTTACAGTAACTGAATTTCTTCACTTTGGAAGTGAGTCTTTTAACCTAGATAACTTGCTTATCAGCTGTAAGGAATGGCTGGAGGCTTGAAATTTCCAGGCCTAGGTATCTAGAGGTACTTACCAAGGACCAGCTATTTTGTTTTGTGTTGGGGCATACAAGAATGTCCAGAAAATGGTCTCTTCTGTGGAGAGGGAGCTCATCTAATGAAGAAGGCAGTCATGAACACAATTAAGTGCATAATTAAGTCAGGTGGTGGGTAGCAATGTTGAACAATAAAGAAAGAAATTTGGTAGCCCTGGCTGGTGTAGCTCAGTGGATTGAGCGCGGGCTGGGAATCAAAGGGTCCCAGTTCGATTCCCAGTCGGGGCACATGCCTGGGTTGCGGGTCAGGTCCCCGTGAGGGCCATGTGAGAGGCAACCATACATTGCTATTTCTCTCCCTCTCTGTCTCTCTCCCTTCCCTTCTCTCTAAAAATAAATAAAAAATAAAATCTTTAAAAAAAAATTCTTAAAAAAAAATAAAAATAAAGAAAGAAATTTGGGGCTGGATAGGAAAATAAGGTTACTTTTAACTGAGAGAAGCTGCTGAGGGCCTGGCACCTGACTAAAACAAAAGTTTACTGTTGCTCCTGCCGTGTTGTCTCTCTCGGAGGATGTCTTGCACATACATAGCTCCTTTGTTGGGTTAAATTAAAGTCCATCCAGGCACTTGAACCACTTTACTGCAGTGGTGTGATGGAGAAGCCTCTTTTAGTGTTTTCAAGATAGCTTTAGTTTCATCCTAAAACAGTAAATTAAGCTTAAATATCAAGCAAGGTCACTTTCTTTTAAGCTTAAATTTTTTTTCCAAGAAGTTTGTACCTAATATTGCCCATCAACAGAGAAGGCATATCTTGAAATGACACTGTCTTGGAGAAACTAGAAAACCATGTGCTTCAAAATAGCTTCCTAGTTTTCTTACTTAAAATTCTGCAACTGAAGGTTAATTTCTTTGTTAAACTCTCGCGTGCTTTTGAGTACAAGTGTCCCTGGGAGAGGTCACAGCTCATCTGGTTAAACATCTGAGTATGAGTCAATAGGCTTTTTTTCAGACCACTGATGCTAGTACAAAACCAGGGAGCTATGTCCCGAGAAGTTGCATATGTGAATGGAAGGTAGCAGTACCAGGGCCAGCATGAGCCATTGATGGGCAGACACAACTGGAAAGAAGGGTTTTGGAAGAGAAAGAAGAGGCACGTTTGTCAAACCTTCTTAGGATTTGTCCTAAGTGTTAGGTTGTGCCACAGGTTATGGGTGTTCGATAAATCTGGTCACTCCATTTTTCAAACCTAAATCCCCTCAATTACTGTAATTGAAATCTAATTGAATGAAAATTGAAATTACTGAAATTGAAATCAATTGGATATTCTGCAGCCTGTGAGGCAGGCCAGGATACCTTGTGCAGGTCAGACTCTGAGGCACCATCGGAGAGGAGTGATGCTGGTTAATGACCAAAATGCTGGGTCATCCAAGGTTACACAGGGGCACCCCAGGAGTTCTAGATCATACATATGCCCCCAAAGGAACAAAGCATTTAAAATACACCTTTTTCTCTTTTTATCCCTTATTATTAATGATAATTCATTTATATTTGATATTGGGAATACAAAATATAATTTATATCAATAGTTAGCGTTTCTTAAATTCCTACCGTGTGTGAGGTGTGGTGGCAATACCTGTCATGCAGTATCCCTTTTAATCCTCACCACTGAAGCTCAAATAAAATGACCTCGATCCACCTACACAGTTAACATAAAGCAGAAATAGAATTTCGAGGAAGAACAGTTGCAACCTTATTCAGAGCCTTTAACTACTCTGCAATATCACCTTCAGAAAAGAAGGGAAAGAAAGCCAATGGAGACCACGATTCTGCTTCAACATTACTCTGCTTTTGTGTGGCCTCATGAATCTAGGAGGTGATATTACGTGTGCCCAACTGCAATTCCAGCTCAAACATTCCATGCTTCTCTTGACCTGGGATCTATTGATGGTGGTGATGGGGTGGGCATTATACCAGAGGGAACGTTATCCCTTACTTCATAATAGGCACATTTGGCACATGAGAAGAATGGGCCATTTGCTCTCTTGCCCATGTGGAGCTCAATGTTCGTGACCTGTGAGCCTCCCAGAATCTGCTATCTCTGGTGAGCCCCCTGGCTGTGAATCACAGGGCATGCCATTGCCATATATGGAAAGCATACTGGGCATCGTGGGTTAACTGGGATTACCAACAACTGTAATGTTGGTGTCTTGATTCTCAGCAACTCTGCTTTGAAGCTGAAGGGCAGGGTACAAGCATACTTCTGTGTCTTAATTTGGTAATAATAGCATGCTTTTCTGATGACAAGGCATGCTGTGAATATCCAAGTTTACACTATGCATACCGTTGGTACTTGATATGTATTAAGTTAAACCATGGCTTGTCTATTTGTCTAAATTTTGTCACTTAAACTCCAAACACTTGTCACAAATGGGCTTGGGATGTGGTGGAAAAGTAATTAGGAATTGAAATTCTTTTTCTTTTAGCTTAAAAGTCATACTTTTATTGTGTTCTTAGATATTTTCAGATATTTTGCTTATATTCTCTCTTCCTTAGTTGCTAGATTAAAATGAATATTAATTTGAGGAGGCTTGGTTTTGAAGTTGTCATAGTTGTAGGAAAATATTTCATGGGTGTCTAGACCCATAGGTTATTAGTGCTCAAAGAAATCTTAGGTATCATTTAGCCTCATTCTTTTATTAGTATATTTCTCCTAGGTCATTCCCCCAAAAAGTATATGGATTTTAGCATCAGAATTGCATTCAAATTCTTGCTTTGCTACCTAGTAGCTGTGAAACCACAGGCAAGTCATAGACTTCCTTAGTCTAAGTATTTCCAAATGTAAAATAAAAACAGGGGTCAGTTATATGTATCTTTATAGATCTATGCAAAGTAGAAGCATACTATTTAAGAAAGTGCTTAGTTTTATAGCCTAGGACAGCATATTGGCTCAATAATTGTGTTTTTTTCCTTCCTATTTTAACTCTAAAATAATATGCTTTTTTCTATTATAATTTAAAATTAAACTTCTTTCTCCCTGGCTGGTGTAGCTCAGTGTATTGAGCGCGGGCTGGGAACCAAGCGGTCCCGGTTCGATTCCCAGTCAGGGCACATGCTTGGGTTGCGGGCCAGGTCCCCGTGAGGGCCATGTGAGAGGCAACCACACATTGCTGTTTCTCTCCCTCTCTTTCTCCCTCCCCTCCCCTCTCTCTAAAAATAAATAAAAAAAAATAAAATCTTTTAATAAAAAAAGAAATAAAATAAAATTAAACTTCTTTCTAAGTTAAAATAATGATGACATTTAAATAAGTTAAAGGATTACTATATTTTATAACAGCACTTTAAAAAGAATTTTTATGGTTGTTCAATTACAGCTGTCCCCATTTTTCTTCCACTACTCTCCCCTGCTCCACCCACCCCCACCTGCCAGATTCAATTTCTTCTTTCCTTTTTTCTGAGGATGTAGGAGTAGCCATGAGTTCAGCTATAGCAGTATATAGGGCAAAGGAAACTAGTAGGAGAACAAAAAAGGATTTGCCTTATTTTAAATTTCCAGAGAGTAGATACATGGGTGGTGGAGTGAAGGTGCGAGAATAGGTTCTTAAAAAACAAATGGGGTGGAAATGCAAATGAATTTAAATATAGACCTGAAGTATAATTTGAATAATACTATGAATGTTAAAGATGCAAGATAGATTCCCTGACAATAAAAAATAAAATCCTTTAATATGAATAGTGTAAGCCTACTCAAAATTTTTCATATTCTAAAACCATGTAGGAGACAGAAAATGAAAGCCTGAGCTAAACTAAAAATAGATTCATAAAATACATTGTCTGGAATCAAGTGAACAAGGTAAGTGGCAAACTTTTCCCCTTTCTGTGTCATATTCTGGAATAAAGATAGGAAAATTGTGATATTTAAAAACATGGCTTAAATTTTTTAAAAACATTAATGTTTCTACACAAGACAATATTAGTACACATTTATTCATCACTCGTTCATACCTGTATGCATTATTTTATTTAGCAAATATTTATCGAATGTCCTTTGAATGCTCTTTTATATGCTGGGAGATAATGGTGAGTAACAACTGACAATAATCTTGGTCCTTTCAGTGTTTAACAATCTAGCAGAAAGAGAGAAAGGCAATACTTACACATATACATACAGATTTAAAAATTATGGTGATAAATCATAAGAGCTACACAGAAAGAAACAGAAAGCAGGAGAAAAGAGTTAGGGAGTAACAGCAGGGTTGGGGGCTGAAGTTAAGCAGTTGGATCAGGTATGTCCCAAGGTTGAGAGTGCCTTGAATTTGAGGCCAGTGTGGCTAGGGCAGAGCAGGTGGTGAGGAATTAAGCAGTCATAGTGGATGGGCTCAAAGAGGCAATCGAAACCATATCACATGGGCCTTGTAGGCCATTGTAAAAATTTTGGCTTTTACTCAGAATACAACAATTAATTCATAATATTTTTAAAAATTACAGCAAAGAAGTTAATACACCTAGTTATCCCAGAAAACCCTCAGACCTTAGTTACTCCATTTTTTCACCCTTGTCTGCTTGCCCGATATAAGCAACTACCAGGACTCAGTTCTCCTTCTCTATCTGCTCTGATACTGTCTTTTTTCAGACCCTCATTATCTGTCATCTGGACTCCTGCCTTAACCTCTTATCTCCTTTCTCTGCCTCTGTCTTTCTATTATCTTAAATTCATCCTTCTTACTGCCAACTGATATCTTTCAAAAACACTCATCTGTTTTTGTTGTGCTGATGAAATGCCCTTTGAAGTTCACACTTTCCAGAGCCTGGCTCCTTCCAGGTTCTCTACAATCCAGCTCTGATGCACATTTGAACTACCAACTCTGCTGCTCCTCGGTCTGTACCCCTTGTTCCCCAACTGTGTTCTGACCTTTCACACAGGTACATTGTACAGGTACATTTCTTGCCTAGAATGTTTTCATGTTTTGAGTCTATCATACTCTTACTCAACATTGAGACCCAACAACAATTCACCTTCTGGAGGGGTAGTTCCTAGCTTTTCCAGGTGGAACCAATGCATCTTTCTTCTGGGTACTCATAACACGCTTCTTCTTTTGTCATAGCATGTCTTACTTTTTAATTAGTTTTTACATATATTTCTCTCTACCAGATTCTAAAGCACAAACACTGACTTATTTCCCTCTATATCCACATTACCTAAGGGGCATGCCTAGTGCTTTGAGAATGCTCAATAGTTTTTTAATAAATAAATAAATGTATCACTATATGAATGAGTATATGTGAATAGCTGGATATAACTTAAAATAATTAATATGAGCAGAAGTAATCAGAGAAGGTTATTAGATGTCTTTATTATAAAGCTTTGGAAAAAATTAACTTTTTTTGGTCAAATATTTTGCCTTAGTGTTTTTTCTTTGATAAATTGAGTTGAACTGGATGGTCTTTAAGACTCTTGTAGCTCTAAAACACTATGCATTCATTCATTAATTCAGGCATATATAAGTGTCTGTTATGTACAAAGCATGTGACTTCAATAAATCACAAATCACTTTTCTTTTGAAGTTTGTGTTTTGACTTAGTTAAGTACTATGATGAAGCTATAAATAAATGTATGGTATTTCTTTAGAGTTTGTCATAAGCTTATAAGATTACAAGATGGTCAGGTAAAACTGAAATACACAGCACTGGGGGAATTCAAGGCAGAAAATAGATACTAGAAATTTAAAATAGGATTTGATGCTGACTGACATCTTAATACCACTAAGACATGGAAAAACCCATGTCATCCTTTTTACATAAGATAAAGGGATTTGGAAGGATATCTTGTTACTATACATGCTGGAGCATATCCATAGGATTGCTATAATAACATTTCAGTGTTCTAAAACAAATTCTTAACATTTAGCAGTTGAGAAAATGCATTGACATCTACACTACTTGACCTTGAAAACTTATAGAGTGAAAGCAAGCAATTAAATTTATAATAGAATTGACTAACCTAAAAATAATCTTCTACAATGTATCAGTATTTCCCTGAAAAAAGAATTTCTTTCTCAAGCAAAGAAACCTGACCTTGGAGATTGCAATCAGCATAAGACAAAGGGGACCACGCTGGAATCTTATTTTCTAGGAGTGAATGGAATTTGAGATTATTTTCAGATTAAGAAATGCTATTTATAGATTATGCTTTCTTCTCTCTTTTAATTCTCATTGTTATACTTTTCTCTCCAGATTTTTAAAACAGGAATATACTATCATACAATGTCTATTAAAAGATTATTCAGATCCAAATTAGGTATTCATAAATTTGCCTCTAAATTATCAGGTGCCATCCCGATGTTAACCAAGGAGATGACCACTGGATTGCTAGCTAGAAAACTGTCACTATGTGCTGTCCTATGAGTAAAAACCATACGAGATTTTCTATGGCAGAAAGGAGCTATTTGTAGAAAATGAAGCAAAGTTTTGTATGTACCAGAAGCTTTCTGGATTTTATGCTGTAAACTCCTTGCCATCGGGCCACATCTTGCATTCTAAATAGTTCACTAATGTATCATCACCAAGAGCCTCTATAATTCACGATAGTCCTCATAGACACCAATATGAAAAAAAAAATATATATATATATATACATATACACACATACACATATATACTTATGTATATATGTGTGTACACATATTTCAATCAAACTGAATTTAGTGAATAATAATGCATTTTCCCTTCTTTTAAACTGACAGTTATATGGTATTTTCCATTTTCCTGACATGAAATACTAAGGAAAATATAACAGCATTTCTTTTATTTCTGCCCAAGAAACCTTACCTAAATCTAATCATGTAGAAGCATCAAGTGGATTCAAACTGAAAAATATGCAATAAAAATAACTGTCCCTTAATTTTCAAAATATGAACAGCTTCCTCAAATTAAAGAAAATCAAAATGACAATAAATGCAATGTGTGATCCTGAATAGGATTCTGGATCAGAAAAAAAAAAGTGGTTGTAAACGGTGTTATTGAAACAACTATTGATAATTGAACATGGAATGTGAATTAGATTATAATATTGTATGAATGCTAAATTTCCTAACTTTGATCATTGTACTGTAGCTATGTAAGAGAGTGTCCTAATTCCTAAGAAATATATACTGAAGTATATTGGGGCAAAGGGACATTATTTCTTCAACTTACTCTCAAATGCTTTAGAAGGCTAAAGCAAATCATGCAAAATGTAAACCGCTGGTGAACCTGGGCAATGGCTGCACAGGAGCTTTTTCTACCTTTTTGGTATGTTTGATATTTTACCAAAACCAAGTTGCCCAAAGATATGAAAGAGCTGAATGCCCTCATGGCTAGCTTGACAACCTCGTAGATTCAAGAGTCCTAACTGGGAATCGTTGGTGTGGTCTGCGTGTGCGAGTGGCTCAGGTACCTACGAATTTCTGACTTCCACCACTATGATGTGTCTTAATGGAGCCTGAGATACTCTTCTCTCAGGAGATGTTTAAGTCACTCATTTTCAAAACTTCCCTGGAATGTTGAGAAGACTGTGGAGATCATCCTTTCTGAGATGATGGAAACATTCTATATATTGATAGAGGTAAGCCCTCTTTCAAGTGTTTCACATGTATCGTTTCACCTCATCCTCATAGCCATTTCGGAGTTATTTTGTCACCACTATTTTAAACACAAGACAACTGCAACTTGTTCAAAGGACAAGCATAGTAAGCATTAGAGCCATAATTGAAACCTGGTTTATTTAAAGACAAAACCCAAGACCTCAACCCAAAACCCAAGACCTCAACCCATTCCTTCCCTGACCTCCAAATCTATACTCACATTGAATTATAATCCTTTATCTCTCTGCCCTCCAGGGAGGGTGCTAGGGGTTCCAGAATTTTCCTTCCTTTCTAACTTCCTTTTCTCTTTGTCCCCAGAACCTAAGACTTTGTTTTACCCACAACTTCTTAGTTAAAATAGATTCTAAATAACGTTGTTAAGCTCCTATGGCAAGATCCTGTGTGTGTGTGTGTGTGTGTGTGTGTGTGTGTGTAGTGCACTACAAATAATGCTCCTCTTTTATTATAAAATCTTTTATTACAAAATCATAAACATGTAATTCTGTAACATAATAATATCACACTTGAGCACACCATATGACATTTTAGGTGAAATGTTCAAGTTAAAACTATAGATTATTACACCAATATTATTACCCTACCAACCACACTAAAGTAGGCCTTACTTCTGCCATATTTATATATACACACACACATATATATATGTGTATATATATATATATATATATATATGTGTATATATATATATATATAATTTTACCCAGTACTATGCTAGAACTATAGTGTCCTTAATCATGTCAATGGTAAATTATATAGGTAATTTGGTAAAACTGACTTCACTTATCAAGTATAAAAAGAACCTTTCTATTATTTGTAATTTAATTTTGCCTATTCAAAAAAATATAGTGTATATTTTACATATTTAGTCACTTATTTAAAAGACTATAACAGGCTCCCATTAAAGAGACTTCATTGAGTCTGCTTTGTTTTCATCAGTTTGGCTAGATTTATTATTTAGAACACTTAGCTGACACTTTATCTGAATTCCTGTAACTATGCATTCCCGCAGGCCATAGCATGGTGGTCAGCGAACAGTAGACGTTCCCACCAGTCTGCACAGCATACCTCACCCTGTTTATTGCATGGGGAGCATAACTTTTTGTCCTGTTTTTAAGACATGGCATTGATAGTTTTCCTGTGAGTCAAGGCTATTAGCACATCTGTACACAGCATGCAGAAGTGCAGACATATCAAAACCCAGCACACATGCAGTCCAACACTGGATAAGCAGAGTTTTATTGTAGCATGGTAATAACACTACCTGGGTCTGGTTGCAGAGGTCCCTCAGTTTGGAATCATTTGTATTCACTGCACATAACATTCAAACATTCTTGAATAAGCCAGCTGCAGACTAGACAATGGAAACCTCAACAGTAAGATGAAAAATTGGGGTAGAAATCCATTCATCCTAACAAAGAGAAGCTCTCAGGCTTGCCTCCTGGCAATTAACGCAATCGTGTGTGGTCCTATTATTTGAACCGACAATGGCAATCTTAGATGTTCTGGGCTCAGGGAGTCCTCCTCCAGAATTCCACAGTCCAGTTTTCCTCGCCGTCTGTAGATTTTCTTTGACTGGCAAGAGCAAACACTTTGAACATTTGCATTTCACTCATTACTTGTGCTGCTACAGGCTGAGCACACCCCTGTCATAGAAGTAAGTCCAGCTGAAAATCCCCTAATGGCATTGGTTATGTTAATATAACTATTCGATTTCCTTGAAATATGCTTCCAAGGGCCAAGAAAGAAGCGGGATCTTTGGAACATGGGATTAGCTTGGTCTGGACTCACTTTTCATTTCTCTTAGCGAAACTGCTTTCTCCTTAAACTCAAATTATAACAATTCAGGTCTTATCCATAGTAATACGTCAGTGGAAAGAATGTCCAACTTTGTATTTAGAAAGCATGATGGGAATTTAGAACAGTTTCTAATGCATTTTTCCCCCTTGACAATCATTAATTTGACAGATGGAGATTGGAGTATTTAGAAATGGTTGGTAACTAGATTTTTTAAGTGTGGGTTAAAAAATATCTTAACATCAGTTTCAAAATCTCAATTGGTACCTTTCCTTTGATGTGTCACCTTGTGTTACCTTCCATCACATTATCGCACAACTCTTCAAATATAAAGGAGCCAGCCTTTTCTTTTTTCAGGTCAGATACTAATTTAGAAATTTGGTGTGAAGCAATGATGAATAATGGATGAACCAGCTTTGTGAATTGGAGCTCCAGATTCTGAGGAACTTGGGAAATCTTCAAAGCCAGATGGCATGATTGAATTCAAGTGCCGGGGAGAGACCAACCTGAAGGAGCCATTAGCTTCTCCACCTGTCTGACTCTCTACTCACTGTCCGATACAGTTTGTTTGCCTTTATTTTGAGATAAATAAAATCATTCCATGTGAAAATGGTAAAATATTTGGTTCTAAATTCTGCTTGTATTTGGGAATCCTGTTTTCGTTACCTGTTAATTCACAGAACCCTAAAATAGGTTTGAAAATCATGCCATATTACTTTCAGGAGCCTTTGATTTGTTAGTAGTATCAGCCTTAATATATATCTCCTTTCTATACTTCATATTTACCCATATGTAGGTTTCATATTCTTGTCAGAGAAGTTTGTCTACTTCTTTGATGAACTGATAGCACTGAATTATTTTTCTTGTAGTAGTGCAAAGGAAATACCAAATATTCATTTGAGTTACAGGATTATTAAAGTTTGAAATTTTAAAAAATATATTTTATTGATTATGCTATTATAGTCATACCAATTTTTCCCACTTTGTCCCCCTCCAACCGGTATCCCTTCCCCTCCAGCAATCTACCTCTTGTTCATGTCCATGGGTCATACATATAAGTTCTTTGGCTTCTCCATTTCCTATACTATTCTTAACATCTCTTTGTCTCTTTTGCACTCCTTAATCCCTGCAACTTTGCCCCCATTCTTCCCCTTCCTCCTCCCAGCTGATAAGCCTGCAAATGACTTTCATGTCTATGATTCTCTTCCTGTTCCGGTCGTTTGCTTAGTTTGTTTTTTTAGATTTGGTTGTTGATTGTGAATTTGTTGCCATTTTAGTGCTCATAGTTTTGATCTTCTTTTTCTTAATTAAGTCCCTTTAACATTTCATGTGATAATAGCTTCATCATGATGAACTCCTTTAACTTGACCTTATCTGGGAAGCACTTTATCTGCCCTTCCATTCTAAATGATAGCTTTGCTGGATAGAGTAATCTTGGGTGTAGGCCTTTGTTTTTCATCACTTTGAATACTTCTTAAGAGTCCCTTCTGCAAAGTTTCTTTTGAGAAATCAGCTGACAGTCTCCTGGGCAGTCCTCTGTAGGTAACTCTGCTTTTCTCTTGCTCTTTTTAAGATTCTCTCTTTATTTTTAACCTTTGACACTAATTATTATGTGTCTTGGTGTGGTGCTCTTTGGGTTCAACTTGTTTGGGATTCTCTGTGTTTTCTGCACTCATATGTCTAATTCCTTCACCAAATTAGGGAAGTTTTCTTATTATTTTTTCAAGTAAGTTTTCAATTTCTTGCTCTTCCTTTTCTCCTTCTGGCACCTCTATGATTTGGATGTTGGTACATTTGGAGATGTCCCAGAAAGTCCTCATACTATCTTCGTTTTTTTTTGTTTTTTTTTTTTATTTTTTTATTTAAAGATTTTATTTTTATTTATTTTTAGAGAGAAGGGAAGGGAGGGAGAAAGAGAGGGAGAGAAACAGCAATGTATGGTTGCCTCTCACATGGCCCTCACGGGGACCTGGCCCGCAACCCAGGCATGTGCCCTGACTGGGAATCGAACCAGGACCGCTTGGTTCCCAGCCCGCGCTCAATCCACTGCGCTACACCATCCAGGGCCGTTTGTTTGTTTTTAATGCTTTTTTCTTCTTGCTGTTCTGGTTGAATGCTTATTTCTTCCTCATGTTCCAAATCATTGATCTGAATCCTGGCTTCCTCCCCTTCACTGTTGGTTCCTTGTAAATTTTTCTTTATTTCACTTAGTGTAAACTTTATTTCTTCCTTTATGTTGTTGCCTTACCAATGAGTTCTTTCAGCATCCTGATTACTAGTGTTTTGAACCCTGCATCCAATAGGTTAGTTACCTGTTTCATTTAGTTCTTTTTGGGGGATTTTGTTATGTTCTTTCATTTGGGCCATATTTCTTTGTCTCCTCAATTTGGCAGCTTCCCTGTGCTTGTTTCTGTTTATTAGGTAGAGCTGCTTTGATTCCCTGTCTTAGTAACATGGCCTATCGTAGAAAAAGCACCTGTAAATTTTGTGGGGCAGAGCCTTAGGTAATCACCAGGAAGGACAACCTGCTTCACGGTTTTTTGGCTTTGTGTGAAGGGAGGGTTCATGGAGGGAATAATGTCTCTGCCTGGCTTCTATAGGTTTTCTCAGAACTCACCCCGTTTCCAGTCACTTCACCCACTTTCCTTATGTGATTGGTGTTCCCAGCTGTTTTCCTGGTGCTGAATCCAGACTGGGTAAGTTTGCATATGTTCTAAGTCCATGTGTGACCTTTAAGCTGAGTCTCTTGAAAATCCAGCAGTTTCTTCTGCTGCCCCAATCCCCCCTGGTTTTTACAGCCAGAAGTTATGAGGATTTATTTTCCCAGTGCTAGAAACTTGGGCTGTGCAATCTGGTCCTGGGGCTGGGATTGCTCGCTCCCAAGATAACCCTCCCCATTTTTATTCACCATATGTGAATGTGGAGTCATCTTTTCTGCCGTCGCTGTTGCCACCTTTCCATACCGCACCTCATCTCTGTGCCTTTCTGCCCATCTCTGTCTGCCCCTTCTACCCATCTGGATGAATGTGGTTTCTTTAAATCCTTCCTTGTTGGACTTCCATACAACTTGATTTTCTGCTGGTTCTGGGTGTTATTTGTTTTGAGATCCAGTTGTAATTCTTTCTATCATTATAAAGGGAAGTCAAGTGTGTCTACCTGTGCCTCCATCTTGATCAGAAGTCAAAGTTTGAGCTTTTAAAAATTCTCCCTAAAAGGATGTTAAGTGATTTCTAAATTACCACACAATCATAATGAGTTTCCAGCTCTTGAAATTTTCTCTAACTGTATTTATTCTGGGAAAAGCATATCAACCCTGGCCAGTGTGGCTCCATTGATTGGAGTCTTCTCCTGTAAACCAAAAGGTTGTCGGTTTGATTCCTGGTCAGGGCACATGCCTGGGTTGTGGGTTTGGTTTCCTGGTCAGGGAACATATAATAGGTAACCAATCAATATTTCTTTCTGACATCAATGTTTCTCTCCCTCTCTTACTCCTTCTTCCTCTCGCCCCTCCTTCCTCTCTAAAAGCAATGAAAAAAAAAATGTCTTATGGTGAAGATTGAAGAAAAAAGACATTCACGGTAGCCTCCTGGACATGGTGGAAAATAGAGGTGAGCAATAGTATAATCAGTAGGTCTGTAACTGGTTACAGCACTCCCAAATGATAATCATCACTGTCTACACGTTATCCTGCTAGTGATTTTCTTAAGCCTTGTGTTGTCAGTTTGTAATCTGTAAAAATACAGATGATATTTTATTAGATTTATAGATGCCCTAGATGGGAATGATAATGAGCATACTAGATGACAGAATCAGAACCAAAATGATCTTAACGGGATGAAAGAAAGGGCCAAATTTATCAAAATGAACAATCTGAGGGCCTGCCCCTGGACCCCCAAATATCCTCAAAAATATGTAGTGTAGAAGATGTTATCTTAGTAGAGACGTGTGTAAAAGAAGGGGTCTTGCATCACAGCAGGGCAATGTGATGCAGCGATGTGAAGTGGCTACCACAACAAAACTGTAATCTTGATGTATTTTACATGTGTAGATGCACAGTACAAAGAAAAAGAAAGCAGTGGTGTTCTTCTTGTTCGTTCAAAACCTTGGGAGTTTCCTGGGTGAAATCTGAAACTGGCCCCCATACACAGAGGCCAAGAAGAGACAGGAAAAAAGCAGTTCACTCCAGATTGGTAGGTGGCAGGTTCAATAAACAAGGGAATTTACATACGAGGCTTGTCTGGAACTACTGAAAGACTAGATCTCTACACCTGCTTGCCAGAATCTTAAAGGTTTATATAGAGGCCTTGCCTGGCTTCAGTCATGTATGCAGGTCAGATGGTCTTAAGAACACTGTGGTCTCTCAAGGCTGGGTCATTGAAAAATCTCCTGCTGTGGGAACGGTGGACAGCGCTATATTCCAAGGGCAGGGGAAGTGGTGAGGAGCATTCCATGGCTTGGGTCCAGCTCAAAGGTCCCCTGATAATTACATCCTCTCGATGACCTCCTCTGACTGTTATCTTAGGATATTGATAGGTCTTCATAATTTGTAAGACAAATAAAACTGGAGTGTGATAAGCAGCAAGCAGCATGGTATTGTAATATGGGAGAGTTAAAGCTACTGGAGAATTTTAACCAGGAGATAGAAGTTTCAAATTGATTTGGCATCAATATTTGTAGGAAATGTCAAATGGAGAAAGGATCAGACTTCAGTGAATTGAACAAAAACATTAGGGAGGGGGATAGACTTATTCAATTTAGCATAAGAAAGAGCTTTCTAATAGAAGTGTCAAAAGGTGCACAGGATACCTAGTTGGGAACCTCTAAGTCAAAGCTAAATAACTACTTTGAAGAGATATTGTAAGGAGAATTCAGATGGAGGTGTATGTCATGGTTGGTTGTGGATCTTTTTTCCTTTGAAATTCCTCATTATTGATCTTATAATGGTGATGTGCCCAAATGAACAAACCTAGTGATTTTGAACTTCAGTGAGAAATTACATGATCATTATATATAAGAAAAAGTTATGATATAGTGATGATAAGACAGTAATCTTAGGGAATCCCTGTCTTGAAAAATCTTTAAGAGTAGGAGAAATAATTACTATATATTGGCTTGGAGACTTTTATGATTATAGACTGGAATCTGAAACAGTTAATTTCTTGAACTAGCTATGGTTATTTGTGTACCAGTAATCTGCATTCTAGATGTAAAATTGTTGCTTGTCAGACTTTTTCTACAAAGTTTTAAGCTCAATCAACCATGTATAATTTCATTTTATGACATGGAATGGGTTTCTCATAACCTTCTGCCTCCCCCAGATGGAGAGAAAAACATGTTCTATAATTGTTTGCTTCTTTCCCATGGGTCATTTCTCATTCTCTCTTACCTTGAATGATTTCAAGAATGTGAGTTAAAACATATCATCTAATATTAAATAATATTATAAGTTTTACCCACTAGAAAAAGATCTTCATAAGTCTAATATTAAGATTCATTGACATACATAGTCAGAAGAAAATAGATAAAATTACAGCAGTTAGGAAAAGTTGGTATAAAGTTGTGAGTACACAAAACCATTTATTCTTATATTGTTATTTATTAATTGCTGTATTATTTATCTGTATTACAACTGCAAACCTACCTTTGGCCACCCCTGTATTCCTACAGCATAGACAACCAACTTTAATTCAAGTTATACGTTTTTGGCTTCCTCACCCTGATGTGTATGTGTTAGGAGAAGGGACAGCAGGATACTGAGTTAAGGTCAGGAAGAGTCACAGAAATGTTTGCTAGCAGTTAGCTCAAATTTACTGATCAAGAAAATTACCTGGGGATTAAAAATTCTCTGGAAAAGTTTCTGATTGAGTAGCTTTGGGATAGAGCTGAGGAAGCTGTGTTTTTAACAAGTATCACCGAGAGTTCTTATGCTATTCCAGATAATTCAGATCACAGTTAAAGCAAAGCAGGAAACTTTGATGAGCAGGAAGCTGTGAGAGACCTAGTATAAAAGTTAAAAAAGGCATCGCTGTTTTCCAACAAAGATATCACAGAATTGTTTTGCTCATTTTGCAAGTGGTGTTATCTAAAAACTTTATGTTTAAATCTTTAAATCATGGATTATTGAATTGGCTTATGTATCCTACCTCTGCCAGAATATTTCTTTCTACATATATTTTGGAAGGTCTCCGGTAAGCTATTTGCCTTGTATAACTCCATGTTGATATTTTCAATACAAACTAGTTTTTCTTTTTTGAAGTAACAGTAAAGCCACTATAGCAGATTATTTAATGTGCCAAATGTGCCTTCTCCTTGTCAAGAAAAACAAAGAACATTATCAGGTACTCACCTATGGTATATGGGAAGAGATTTGGTCAATATATTCTCCCCTGCTCTTATCAACTGCTTCTCCTGTCCTTGTTCCTCCCTTTCCTCTGTTTTTCATAGCTTGGCCATTGGTGCTATTTCTTCTTAATTCACATCCACACTCATGGACACAATGATAGAACATCCAGTGATGCTTGAGGTGGCTGCTAGGACTTTTTACCTTTAGGCTAAAATTTAATACAAAAACTTGAAATTGTGAAAAGTTATTATAAAAACTGTATTTCAATTAATGCAAATTATCTTCCTGTCTTTGTTTTTCTCACAAAAATACCCATAAGCTTTATTTAGCAGACATTGGTTTAAATAGCTTTTTAAAATATCTATCTATATATCTATCTATATATATACATACACACACACACACACACACACACACACACACAGGTGGGAATTCCAAGGCAAGTAGAAATGTTATGAACTCTAGATAACTGTGAACTTTCCACCAACAATTTTTTTTTTAATTCTCATGGGGTTTTGCCCGGCTGGTGTAGCTCAGTGGATTGAGCGCGGGCTGGGAACCAGAGGGTCCCGGTTCGATTCCCGGTCGGGGCACATGCCTGGGTTGCGGGCCAGGTCCCCAGTGAGGGCCATGTGAGAGGCAACCATACATTGCTCTTTCTCCCTCCTTTCTCCTCTCTCTGAAAATAAATAAATAAAATCTTAAAAAAAAATTCTCATGGGGTTTTGCTCTTCAATAAATAAAAGAAGGATCTCAAAGACCATTGTAATATCAAGGGTTGACAGTAGATGAGGAATGTAGACCTGAATATTAATTTCTTCCCTTCTTCTACTTTTTAAGGAGGAAATATACAAAAGAGTAGGCTGTAGAAATAATGAGACTAAATTGGATGGTTCATATGGAGAAATGATACAAAGATGAATCATTGGAAATTCCTCTGTTAATTTCACCATTATTCAAATTGAACTTGACTTAAAGTGGGATTTAGAGTTTGGAGGACTTCTCTGCACTCTGACTGCATGCAATGTTGCATGCAAAAGATGTTTATTATTTCTCTCTTTCTATTTATTAATACATGGGCATTCCTTGTATTTGAAGACACAATCTGGTAATATTTTTTTTAAGATTAGAAAGTCAAAAAACTGAGAATCTAGCTCTATGTTTCACATTATTTTATGGAATTCTTTATTTTTTACTTCTGTTTTGTACCATGTGAAGATATCCCTAAAATGGTTTTAGGCTATGTTGCATTTAGTCATATCAAACTGAATGTTTCCCTGCAAAAATTTGGCAGTATTTATTCAAGACATGTTGGCTAAAACACACTACAATCCATCAAGTAATTTTATTAGTTTCTAGTAATGTCTTTAAAATATTCTTTGGTTTTGACTGTATTGCTTTTTAAAAATCCCATTGATCTATAAGGCTTCTGTATTATTTTCTTCTGTAATCTCAATCAGTTAATATTTATATTAGCATTTACCATTTATCTTTCTGCTTTACAAATCAAACATATAGATAGTATATGTGTAATAGTGTTAATATATTTATATTTGTGTATTATTTTATTTTATGTGGAGGTAAATAATACACACATATATACACAAATGCAAACTAGGTGGTGAATCTTATAGATGAGCAACTTGACATTTAGTGAATAGTAAATTGATTTGTCCAATGCCATATAGTTAGGAAATAGCTCAGCTAGTTTGCAGACTCGTTTGTTGCCTCCAAGTCCAATGCTATCTCTGTTCCATTATTTTGTCTAGTGATAATTGCTATTATTGCTGTTCTTTTTAAAATATTGCACAACTTATTTTCATTTCTTTTTAAATATTTTGAAATTTGTTCCTCTAAGTTATCTAATTTTTAAGCTACTTGTGGCTTATAGAGTGAATTAGGCAATTTCTACAAAACCTGTATTTAGTTGATAATTACTAAATTGGTAATTTTCTCATGACTTGTTTCTGCTTTGAAGCTTAAAGATAAGTTTATTTAACTGATAGCTGCTCTTTTAATTAGTGATGCCTACTAAACCAGGTAGCAGATGTTTAAGAAAATTAGCCTATAACATAAAAGATCAGTGAGCCAATACACATTCTCAACATTTGGAAAATTATAAATAAATTAACATTTTTGATTATAAATAAATTATTAACATTTTTGAAATATAAAACATTAATTCCTTAAACAACAGACATATAGTCTAGTATGATAAAATATGCATGTTTAACAGGGTGTCCAAACTTTTGGTATCTCTGGACCACACTGGAAGAAGAGTTGTCTTGGGCCACACAATAAATACATTATGACATATAATCACAAAACCATCTCATAATGTTTTAAATAATACACAATTTTGTGTTGGGCTGCATTCACAGCCATCCTGGACTGCATGTGGCCTATGGGCCACATGTTGGACACTCCTGTTTTAAAATAAATGTAACTCATTTTCAAGGAAGTACAATAAACTGAACTGTCAGAATTATTTACTGAATGACTACTATAAGAGAATTAGTATGGGATAATGGAAAGAAATGGGTTTCTTCTTCAAATTTTCTGGGCTTGAATTTGGGTAAGTTCTGATACTTTTCAATAGAACGTACTTTTTCCAGTTTCATGCATATTTCTTAATGTAAACTTATCCTGTATAATAGGTTGTTAATAATACCTACTCCTCAGGGGATTCGATGAAATTGAATAAGTAAACTGTCTATCACAAAGTCATTGACCACTTCCTGCCACTGCTCCTCATTTGATTTTCTGAGCGCTGTTCTGAGCTACAGGAAAGAAACAAGACAGCCTACATACTAGAATAATTCAACATTAATTGAAATGAACTTTTTGAGGATATTGACCTTAATTCTTCCTTTTTGTTTTTCTCCATTCATTCATTTACCTATTACATATTTCTTAAGTACTTATGACAGGCCAGGTACTATTTGATGAATGGAGGCAACAGGAAACACAGAGCCTACGTGACTGGCTGGGATCACAGAGTTAGTTGGTCTGACTTTAGCCCAGGTGGTGGTGGTTGTTGTTTTGCATATGCTACGTAGCAAGGAAAATGAGAATCATACAAAGGAAAAACGAGTGAGTTCTATAGAAGAATACGTAATTAAAATCCAAACTGTTACCCATGAACACTTGGGGCATCTCAGCAAACATACTGGCCAATCAGGCTGGGGATGCTGTGGTGCAGGTCAGATGGGAGCCAATGGATTTTGACGGATGGGAAACCCAAGAAGTTCCTTGGAGGGAAGGCATGGAGGCAAGAAATATTGCATATTCTTATTTAATGCTAAAGTGGCCCAATCTAACGAAAGGAAGTTCATGTTATAAAGTCACCTAAAATTAGGTTCTTAAGTTGAAGTGAAGTTCAATTTAGGAGACCTTGAACATTAAACAGAGAAATTGTCATAATAATAAGTAATATTTATTGCTCACTCATTGTGTGCCAGGCATTTTTCTAAGTGCTTTTAATATATTAACCCATTGAGTTACTCCATCATTTGCCAAAGGCCTTATAGCTGAGATGTTGCAAAGCCGAGGCTTGAAGTCAAGCAGTTGGGCTCCAGAGTCCATGCTCTTACACCTGTGCCACTCTATTTGATAAGGTATGGTGCAGGTAGGAAGTGATGAAGGGATTGACACAATCAAATCTACCCATAAAGAAGTGTGTATTAGGAAAGAGTAAGAGTTAGGGATCCCACATGACATTTCAGTATGAGTCCAATGGGTCTACAGCCTAGGGTGGATGGGGTATTTAAATAGGGAATTGGAAGAAAGTGAAGCAAAGTTGCTCCAAGACGTAAGTACTGACTGCTTGAAAGAATGATGGTGCCATTAACAAAGATAGGGAAGTTAGAACAGGTGGCAGTTCTTAGGAAAAACAATGAATTTAGCTTAATGCACACAGAGTTTGATTTAGATTTTGAAATTGTGAGACTTGGAAAGAATTGAGAAATATATACATAAGCTTGGAAGTCATTAGGAAAGAGGTGATAGAGAAAGGCACAAAAATAGAAGCACTCTCTGAGGGAGAGACTGTGAGGAGAAAGAGCAGATGGCAGAATGGGTAGGTTAATTAGTAACACTGACTAATGGCTAACCAAGTGTTGCCAAGCAAAGTATCTGCCAGATTTGTTTAAACAATAGTTTTTAAATTGTGTTTACACTAGTAATTTGCTTAGCAAACCCTGTCCTGAATGCAGTTTCTGGGGAATGGGGAAACAGAATTGGTTTCAACAAGCAAAAGTTAGAGTTTGAGGAAGCCAAATAAATAAAATTTGTACTAAACATACCCCCTCGACCCATTTCTGGCCATCACCTTTCTCCTTTAATTGAATATGTACCTCCTATCTTCTCAAAGGGACCACATAATCCCCATTTTGCACCTTACCTGTCCTGAAAGCTTCTCTTTTTTACCTGAAAGACAGTTAAAATGAATTCAGTGACTCAGCATTTTACCCATCATGGATTGAATAGTTTCCATTTATTAAGGAGCTTTAAAGTACTCTTTTTTTTTCTTTTTCCCCTTAAAATATTTATAACAATTCCTTACTCATTCTGAATTTTAAAGCACTTAGATTTTCCTGGAAATATCAACTCATTGCATGTGTCATTTTTTGTTTACCGCCTTTTTATCCTTCATCCTCCAGTCTTAAGACAAAAAAAAAATTACTGACACTTTTTATATTTCCTTTTGAAGCAGCATAATAAGAGGCTGGAAATATTCCTTGGCAAGTGAAATGGGGAAATTGAGACAGAGAATTGGTTCAAACTGGCCTCAGCAAGCATTCTGACTCATGTCTCCTTCTCACTTGCATGATCATTCCCTTAGGCTTTAAGCCTTTAGGATAATGAGGTTCTGATCAGTATCAAATAGTCTTAGGAACAAAGCCTTGGGTCTGTCGATGGTGGAGAAAGAGTTTCGTGGAGAAAGAGTTTCGGTCAAACTACAGATAACATGTAGGCCTCAGTTTTGTTTTAGCTTCTGACCCAGAAAAGCAGCAAAACCAGGTGCAGTGACATTATGGCTGGCATCAGGACCAAATGAAATGACCAATGACCCCCTAACCTAGAACCGGCCAGTCAGTAAAGACCATGACCTTGACCCTATATGATCATTTTGATGAATAAGCACATTAAAAGACATACCTGGAAAACTGCTGAATATTGAGAACCTTCCCTGAGACTTCCCTAAAATCCTGCCTTTAGAAAACAGATAAAAACCCTTGAAGACAAAAACCCCAGTGCAAGCTCTCGCTCCAGAGCATGCCCGTGCCTTCTTTCTTCGGGAATGTATCTATGTTTTCTTTCTCCTAAGCTCTAAGGGTCCCCATGAGACTTGCAACCAGGGGAGCAGTGGGCAACATCAGCTTGTTTTGGGTTAACTATTTTGCCTCTGTAACTTGTTTCCTAATTCCATGCAGTCCAGCTGGTTTGCTTCTTCTATCCCTGTGACGTTCTTTCTAAAAGGCCAGCGCAGCTCTATGAGAAGCCTGCTCAAATTTTCTCTCTGAGTGCACTTTCACTTTTCATGCTACATGAATTTCCTTTTGCACTAGAGTTCTTGGCTTTAAATTCTTTCTTTGTCAAACTCAAGAACTGAGAGCTGACATTACTGGTAATACCACTTTAGAAAGAGAAAGTTCTTGAACATAGAACAAACATTTCTTCTGCATGTTACGTGTTGTTTTATCCCAATATGTAATTCTTTAAAATGTGCCTTGTTCCAACTGACTTTTCTGAATTAAGTGTATTCTATTAATTCTATTAATTAAAGCTTAATTTACTAAACATCACTCAAAGCTGTTGCTCTCAGACCATTTATATCTTGATCTGTTCCTTTTTTATAATTTGAATAGCAAATCCTTTCAAAATGATCATTCTGTCCTTTTTTGGTAAATTTCCACATATCTTTGATAATACTCAGTTAACATGTGGCTTACTAATTTTATTAATAAATAATAACAATAACCTGTCATATTACTATGGTTTTGAACTTAATTACTAAGCCCCGAACTCTATGGTTCATTCTTTCAATCTTGCAGACTGACTTTTAACTTCTTTTGACAGAAATTTAGCCAAACACCAGCTTCTTTATAATCAAATTGTTTATAGATCCATGTCATTTTTTTTCTTTTTTCATCAGTTCCAATGATGAAGGTTGCCCACATTTTACCCACTTTTCTTGAAGAGCTTCAGTGTCCCTTTGGGCTTCAGATCCCAGGGCTGGAGATGAGTGATACCACCTTTAGCATTTCTTTGTCTGCTGCAGGTCTGTGCAAACCAGGAAGAGACAGACTGGGATAGAGGTGGATGTCTACCAGGCAAGGATTTTAAATTTCTTGGTGGATCCCAGCTGATGGTTGGAATTCGGTGGCTTATGGCAGCATTTCCCAAAATGTATTTCTAAATGCAATAGTATATTAAAAATGTTACAAATAAAAAGTATTCCATAGTTACATATGCTAAATTTGAGGTTAATGTTGAGATGGTGTCTTTGCTCTCTGACTTCTCAGGCCCTCAAATACAGTAGTAAGTATTATGAAGTCAGAAACAGATATTGTGTCTTCTGTATCCAAAAATTTTTTCTATTCCTGCATATTTAACAAAACATTTTTTTATCCTCATCTGAGGACATTTTTTTTTATTGTGTTTATAGAGAGATGAAGAGAGAGAGGAAGGGATAGAGAAAGGAAGAGAAACATTGATGTGAGAGAAAAGCATCAATTGGTTGCCTCCAATACTTACCTGGACCAGGGATTGTATACACCTGGAACTGGAATCATATGCCCTGACTGGGAATCGAACTCTCAAACTTTCTGTTACAGGACAATAGTCTGACCAACCGAGGCACACTGGTTAGGGCCTATTCTTGCACATTTTAGGACCATTTCATTAGACTGTATTTTAAGAAATGCAGGTCTAGTTTATAGATTCTAATATAAGCATTTTTACTTGCTTTTTCATTAGTTTTTCTTGATCACAAGAATACACTTTAACTTTGAATATTTTTCCAAAATTATTTGAATTTTTGAATTTCTCAGTGAAAATGTCGACAACCAGTTTAAATTTTATCATTCAAAAGTATTTTTATTTTTTTTAATATTTAGAATAGCCTGAAACTTTTCAGTTGTATAGCTTTTGTTTTCCATAATAGGAAATTACTGTTCTCAATATTCAAAAATTATTTTATGATATTGTCACTAAATGAATTATTTAAGAATTTTTTATTGAGTGCATATGCTTAGTCATAGTGTGGATAACTTCCCAGTGTGCCTGGGATGGGGGCAGTTTCACAGGATAAGGATAAGTCACAGGGGTTTTGTGCTAAAACAGGAATTCCCAGACAAACCGGCATTAGTGTGTCACACACAACAATGTAGTATTCAACAGGGCTTTCTAGGTCAAAGAAAAAAATAGCATGTATCAATGCCCTGGGGCAAGAACAAGGTCATTGTAGCCAAGAATAGAAGTTTTAAAGGAAGTTCTGCCAGAGAAATAGGCAGAGGCCTGGTCATGTACTGCCTTATGTCATGGTATGGAATTATTGATTTCATTTTAAGAACAAAGGGTGATTTCTCAAAAGAAACCATACAGGCAAGAAGGGGTTGGAAAGACGTATTCGAAGTCATGAAAGGTGAAGACCTACATCCAAAATTACTCTATACAGTAAAGCTATCATTTAGAATGGAAGGGTAGATAAAGTGCTTCCCAGAAAAGGTAAAGTTAAAGGAGTTCATCATCACCAAGCCCTTATTATATGAAATGTTAAAGAGATTTATCTAAGAAAAAGAAGGAGATCAAAACAATGAACAGGAAAATGACAACAGACTGACAACTATTAACAACTGAACCTAAAACAAAAACAAAAACAAACTAAACAAACAACTAGAATAGGGACAGAATCACAGAAATGGAGATCACATGGAGGGTTATCAGCAGGGAGGGGGAGGGGGAGAATTGGGGGAGGGCATGTACAGGGACTAAGAAACATACTTTGTAGGTACAAAAGAGACAGAGGGATGTTAAGAATAATATAGGAAATGGAGAAGCCAAAGAACTTATATGCATGCCCCATGGACATGAACTAGTGGGCGGGTGGGAGTGGGGGGTGATGCTAGAGGGAGAGGGATGCAGGGCAGAGGAGAATAAAGGGGAAAAAATGGGACAACTGTAATACCATAATCAATAAAATATACTTAAAAAGAGAACAAAGGGAGGCAACTGGAGGATTTTAGTAATGAATGATGTTTTAAATTTTTTAAAAATTATTCTGGATGAATGATTGGAAACTGGACTAGGAGGCAAAATGAGGCTATTGTAGAAACCTAGATAATAGATAATGGTGTCATAGTGAAGGAGATTAACTGTGAAAGGGGATTTATTTTGGAAATATAAGTGACAGAAATTGCTTATGTATTGTATCTGGGGTACACTGGTTTTAGTACAGATAAAATGAATGGATGAAGTTGTCATTTGTTGAGATTCAAAATATCAGAGTAGATGTGGTTTTGTTTCAGAGCTATCAGGATCAAGTTTTCTGAGTTGAAAATGCAAAGTTGAGTTGCAGGGCAGCAATCAAATGGAAATGTCGAGCAGAGAGTTGGATATCGAAATCTGGCCTCATTGGAGAAGTCAGACATGGACCACTCTGTCCATCAGCATCTACGTAAGTGGTATTTAAAGTGATGGGAACATAAGATATTACCTCATTAGAGAATTTAAAAAATGAAGCAAAGAGGGCCCAAGACTGAGCCTCAAGTTTCTCCAAGATATATGTTATATTAATTCTTGTGAAGAAACTGACTCCCTCAGTCCAGACTCTGAAAGGAAAGATTAGCCAAGGTCTATTCCGAACCATCATGGAGAGAAGTGCTTTCAAATTCCTATCAACCAGCTTTGGTTTTTAAATAGAATTATTGGTAAAATGGAAGAAGTGAGTAATCAGGCTACAGCAGTTAGATGAAAATTCCTCCAGAGAGCATACAATTTATTTCCTTTGTTCTTGTTTGATGATTACTATTTGGAAAAAGAGAACTATGATTTCAAGAATGGAGGAGTTTAAAAGAGCACCTATGAGGTTGTAAAAGTACAATATAACCACATCTGGAAAGGTCTACCCTCATGATTGAACATAGGGTTATATGCCTGCCATGTTCCAAATATACTCCATCAAAAATAAAAATAATTAAAAATATTTACCTTTCCTTGAAGTATATATGAAACAGAGGAAAGTGTGCTTTAAAAAGACATAAGATCTGTATACCATATTGGCAACTAGGAGTTGGTGAAAGGCATTTATTGGAAGAAACCTTTGGGTCCAATCACAGTTTTGGTTATTCTGTTGACAGATATATCCCTTTCATAGGAAGAGATGATTATTAGAATGTTATAAGCTGATGAAAACTTCCTTACAGCTATGTAATTTCCTGTGTTTTAGTTTTGTATTCATGAACATCTTTGAAAGTTCATTTAGTTTTCTCAAGTAGTTTTTCCTAGTGGGAAAAGAGGGCATCAATAAGCATTATATTTCTTATAGAAAATTTACAATTTGCATTCTTTTTAAAAAAAAAAAGATTTTATTTATTTATTTTTTTTAGAGAGAGGGGAAGGGAAGGAGAAAGAGAGGAAGAGAAACAGCAATGTATGGTTGCCTCTCACATGGCCCTCACTGGGGACCTGGCCTGCAACCCAGGCATGTGCCCTGACTGGGAATCGAACCGGGACCCTCTGGTTCCCAACCCGCGCTCAATCCACTGAGCTACACCAGCCAGGGCACAATTTGCATTCTTATAAAAGGTACCTTCTGGTGCTCAAGAAACATGAGCACAATTTTGCAGGACTGTGGATTCCTGTGAGCCAGACGTTTAGTTTCTAAACCTGAGAGAAGGGGAAGACTCATCAGAGAATGGCAGAGCATCAGCGAGTGAAGTTATCCAAAAGGCCTTAGTATCTCCACAGCTCCCCACCTCACAGACCCAGGAGAAGTCTCTTCCTTCTCTGGAATCTACTTAATAGTGTATTTT
Source organism: Micronycteris hirsuta (assembly GCA_004026765.1). Classification (NCBI taxonomy): domain Eukaryota; kingdom Metazoa; phylum Chordata; class Mammalia; order Chiroptera; family Phyllostomidae; genus Micronycteris; species Micronycteris hirsuta. Next base: position 89,147 of record PVJI01003247.1, read on the forward strand.
GAGGATTTGCCTTCAAAACTTTTCTCTTTATGGTCTATGATGAATTGTGCATTTTTGATTTAGCCATTCCCTTTACATTGAATTTTAGATCCTTCCTTGCTACTTAGTACAGATGCACTCTCTCCATCTTCTCACAGAATCAAAACTTTGGCCACCCAAAGCAATTCCAGCTGCATTCTAGAACTGAGTCTGGGTCACCTCTTCTATTATTCAAATGCTGTAAGACTCAGCACAGGACTCCAGGCAATGTAATCTAAGGGGGACATTACTATCAGCTTGCTGGCTTTGTGTAAGGCTTTCCTCGGTTCTCTGGGAATTAATAATTGTTAAGAGAGCTTAGATGGGATGAGCCAATTTCTTTGAGCCTTATATCTTTTCAAATGAGCAACCTTTGAGGTGCTGAGCTTAGTTGGTGTACGAGTTTCCCAGGGCTGTTGTAACAAAGTACCAAAGTAATTTGAAGGAACAGAAATTATTGTCTTACAGTTCTGGAGACTAGAAATCAAAAATCAATATGTCAGGAAGGAGGGCCATGCTCACACCAAAGGCTCTAAGGGAGAGTTGTTCCTGTCTCTTCCTGACTCTTGGCGGTGGCTGTCAGTTGTTGGCATTTTCTGGCTTATAGTGGCTCTACATCAGTCTCCGCTTTCACCATCACATTCTCCTCTGTGTGTACCTGTGCTTCTGTCTATTCTCCTCTTCTTCTAGAGACAACTGTCATTTAGGATTAAGACCCAACCTAATGACTTCATCATAACTTGATCACATCTGCAAAATTCTTATCTCCAAATAAGGTCATAACCACAGGTACCAGGATGAGGACTTCAGCTTTTAGGGGAAACACAATTCAACCCTTAACAGTTGGTATGGAGACTGGATTTAGGATTTAGAGTAAGCATTGAGGAAGCATTCCATCATTATCTTGACATGAACATGTGAACCTGGCTCCTGTTACTGTAGGAATTCTTACATTTGCCCAATTTTCTCAATGACAACTCTGTTAACATTGTAACAGAATAAGAATTTGCTATTCTTTTGAAGTTGGAAATTTATTTCACCTCATGTCACTCTTTCATTGGCATATCATATGAAGACATAACATATGAAGTACCCAAGTAGATAAAATAAAGATACGGTTATTTATTTATTGACTTCTGAGCTTCAGAAGCTAAGGAACTTGAATAAAACGATAGAATTAGACACACACTTTCTGATAAAAATTTTTCCTTCAACAACAGAGATGAACATTCTATGATCCAAGGAGAAAGAGAGCTCTAGAGAAGTACAATATAGTGACACTGAGGGAATAAAAGCAATAGGAGGAGTTGCTGGTATGGTCACTGAGAGAATTCCTCACCTCTGCCTTCTCGGGTTGATGAGATCAATAGACTTCCCGTGTCGGTTTCAGGGTGCGAAAGTAAAGGAAACTTGTGCTCAGTTGTTTTCCGGGGGCCCTAGGCCTGGCAGCCTTAGCCATCTTCCTGCATTGTCATGTCGCCAGATCTCCAGGAGAGCTTTGAGGGGTATTGGTCAGAGACGTTCTGAGACAGCTTCAGAGTGGATAGGCAATTTTTTGCAAATCTGGGAAGGGTGCAAACGATAGCTGAGAGGGCAAAGTGGTAGATTGGGTGAGGTCTTGAGGGAAAGAAGACTGTGTAGCTAGACACCAGATTGAAAAGCAGATGAGCCTCCAGCTGTTGGCATAGGGCACAGTGATGGTGGAGAAGACAATGTGATAATAAATCTCTCAGTGAGTGTCAGAATGGAGAGGTAGCTCTGAGGTACCGGACAACTCTCCTGTCCAGAGAGCTTAATGCTGCAAAGTCCAAGGAAGAAGATGAAACTCCGTAGAAAAGAGCAAAAAGAAAAACCATGAGATGACACGGAGTTCACTTCAAACTAACCAAGATTACTTTTTAACTACATGACAGAATGGGTCTCAAGATACAAACTAAGTTCATTTGTAAAAAAATAAAATTACTTGTCTTTGTTCCCTCCTGAGTCTGTGATCTGAAATACCATACCCATATATCATCCGTGCAGTAAGAACAGATGGATAAGTAAATGTGAGCTCATCTTTACTGAGAAAAAGAAAATATGTTTCCCCAATAAAAAGACCAGCTCCAATGCACTGTGCAACAGGACATACCTGTGGATTAAACAGTAATCCCCCAGGAGGACAGGGGCAGTATTTCTGTCATAATTATAGCTCAAGTGTGTAACATTGTGTTCTCTCACAGAGGGCCTATTTGTTGAATAATGAAAGAGTGATTGAATGTTCTGTGGCTCCAAAGGAATCCTATGGTTGGTAAATGAAACTTACCACATACGAGCAATCATGTAAAACAATGACAAATGAAAGTAGTTATTACCATTTTTATTCTGTCAGAAAGGAGTTTTGTAAGAACTGGCTTAAGGAGTAATAAAATGCCTTTTAACATCTGAGTCCTGATTACTTTACACATATCACAATGAGAGTTTCATATTTCTTTAACTTCTCTCTAGCTACATATTTGCTGATGACATGCAATTATAATAGTGACCATTTATGGTAAGCACAAGTATGCTAAACTCAACGTTTTAAGTGTTTTATCTCATTGAAAAGGCACAATGATTCTTTGAGGTAGTATTACTCTCATTCTCATATGAGGAAAATGAGGCTGAGAGAGGATAAGCAACTCAGAATGCCACTATTGGCTAGTTCTAAGGCACAAAACCTAGTCTTGCTTCTAGGCATTATGCTATATTGTTTCCAGATTGCGGAAAATATATTTGAAAGTGATTTGTTTTTCAACTTTTGCTCTTAAATATCAAGTATTCAATCTTTTTTAAAAATTGCAATATTCACCTGCTTCAGTAGTTGCCACCACTATTTCTTTCCCCACCTGCCTACATGGCTGAGAGAGGAAGAGCAGTCCTGCCAAGCAAATAACTGTGAAAAGAGTGAATCAAAGAAAACCATGGAGGGCACAGAGGAAAACTACTGCTAAGAGAGGTCACTGAAATCTGTCTCTGACCGTCCTCCTCCAGGATTGCAGGTCTGGCTCTTGCTGACCATATCTTGGCTGCAGTGAGCACTAAAGAAAGCATATCCACTCCTGCAGAGCCCTCAGAGTCACTCTAGTTGCTTAGGTAAAGTACGCCAAACATACCTTTTAGCTCTTGCTGATAGCTCTTCCAATGCCGTTGTGATGGTTGCTCCAGTGATGTATTTGTCTCCCCTTCACCTTTTTCACACCTAGTTTCAGGTGCTATTAGACTGAGTATCTAGTTTGCTGAAATGGATGGAACATCATTTCGAAATACTGCTTCATGCAATATTTATATCCTCTTTTCCTCACCAGCTCAAAATAGGACATTAAAATCACCTACTGCATTGTTTCTCAACTTCACCTTGTGAATTTATCTACCACTTTCCCTACAACATACAATTCCCAGAAGAGTTGTAGCTACATATGATTTTGTCAGGTATATATTTCTGAAGACTTGTCCCTCCTTCAACAGCATGGTTCTCTCCACTCCAACTCCAATCTGCTGAAATGGTCACTTTTCTTCTGAGCTCTCTCTTCACTGTCTATCCTGAGGGGATTCAGGCATATTCCTGGGGTGGGAATTTTGTTAGTAGAATACGAAACTTTTCTCTGAATATGATACTAATGCTTTATGACTTAGTAGCCAATAGTGCAGTCATGCTTCATGTTCCCCCACCACATTGTAAGGCTCTGATTCCCATGCTCAGTGCTGAGTATCTATATCTCTTCCCACTGGCCCCGCCCCCTTTTTAAAAAGTCTCTTCTGTGCACAGTGTAGCTGTAGACGAGGGGTCAGCAAATTACAGCATGTGCAGCAAATCTGTCCCAATACCCATTTTTGTAAATAAGGCTTTATTGGAACTCAACACACCCATTCATGCACGTATTTTCTATAGCTGCTTCTATTTGCAACAGCAGAATTTAATAGTTTTGACAGAGAACATATGTTTCCCAAAGCTTAACATATTTGCTATATGGCCCTTTATGAAAAAGTTTGGCAACTCTTGGTATAGACTATTCCATGAACCTCATTATGCACTTTCATAACTCCACTGGCCAACGTTTATTGGGTCAAGAGAACCAGTCTGGAAGCTTGTCTCCTCTAATCAGATTGTATTTCCCAGGCAATTGTGACGACAGTAGTCAGGTTGCCCATTTGTGAGCAGAGTTTAGAAGTCAGATGCGTGTCCAGATTGAAGAATGAAGCCAGTCTACAGAGAGAAAGAGATGTGAGATCTTGCTTCCCTGAGAAAACAAAAAATATAGGAAATAACAGCTGTGTTGGCTCCTTCTGACTTTCCTGTTCTTGGTTCTAGTCCCTCACAAGGCCCAGCTGCATAATTTGACCTTGGATTTCAGTAGATAACCCTGTATGCCTCCAATAAATTTCCCTCTTTTCTTAAGAGTGTTTTGTGACCAAGTCAGTGAGTTTGTGCCTTAGGTATTCATAAGGTTTTCATTCAACATGTTTCCTTTTATAAAGTTTGCTTCATCTTCCCTTGGCTGTACAATTTTCCTCCTAAATAATTAAACCCAGGGATAGCATAGCTGACAATGACACAAATTATATTAACAACTGATTCCTGAGGGGGCAAGGAAGAGCGCAGGTGGGAGAGTGGGGTTAGGAAATGACTGCCCTGTGATAGTTTGGGACTTTCAATGCAGAAGTATACAGAACTTTTCATTCTCTTTACTTTTGTACTTCCATTACAGTACAGATAGAAAATTGTTTTTTTATTCACTTCTCAAGGACATGGCCTTCTAGGTTCCAACTTAATGTTTTCTGCATCACTAATCATGTAATGATTTTTTTAGTAGTATTTAGATTTTTTCAAATGTATTACCAAAAATACAGGGAAGGGGAAAATTCTCTAGGGTTTTGGAGGGATTTCCAAACATCTAATTAGCATGGCAAATAGCTAAAAATGTACAATAATACTTTGATTAAGGCAGATAGATGTGATGTGGTGTTGCCAACCCCTTTCTGCATTAATTCTATTAACATTTTACTTAGGAATTTGGGTGTCATGAACTATTTTGAAAATATGCAACACAGGAAACAAACAAATAGGAACCAATAAGGTCATTGTGAAGGACAGTCATCATAATATCATTATGAGGCTCTTTCTTTCTTTTTATTTTATTGATTATGCTATTACAATTGTCCCATTTTTTGTCCCCTTTATCACCCTTCACCCTGCACACACCCTCCAACATTCCTTCCCCCTCTTAGTTCATGTCCATGGTTATTCATTTTTAAAAAATTGAGTGTTGTTAATTTCTTTCTATATAGAGACAGATATCTGGTAAAGACATGGCTGGGAAGAAAGTGATAGAGTTTAGTGCTTATTGCTCTCTGGGTACTTTCAAATTTTTGTAGGATTCATAGAACTTAGAATTATTCTTCTTTGTGACAGTACATGACACGGTACTCTTAGGAAACTTAATGCAATTAATGGTTTACTGAAAAGCTTTTAAACAATATTTCATTGGTTATTGGAAACATTAAACTTAATTTTAGAGAAGACAGACAGGCTTTATAAGAAATGATGGGGTTGTTTTAACTTATCTAGTGTAGTACTTTTTAATGCAATATCCTATTGACTGAAGAAACCATAAAACTTGTACCCGTATTACTTAAATTTTTAAAGAAATTTGAGATTTGTTCCATATTACTTCATATGTATCTTCATTTTTTAATTTGTTTTATATATTTTTTCTTTCTTTTTTTTTTTATTGTTGTTCAACTACAGTTGTCTCCATTTTTCTGGCACCACTTTCTCCTAACCCTCCCACTGCCACCTCTCACCCTAACTCCTCCTCCCCTTTTGGCTTTATCCATGGGTCTTTTATACATGTTCCTTAATGACCCTTCCACTTCTTTCCCTTGTTATTTCTGTCCTCCTTCCTCCCTTCCCTCTGGTTACTGTCAGTTTGTTCTTTTTATGTCTCTGGTTATAGTTTGCTTCATGTTTGTTTTGTTGATCAGGTTCCACTTACAGGTAAGATCATATGGTATTTGTCTTTCACCTCCTGGCTTATTTCACTTAACATAATGCTCTCCAGTTCCATCCATGCTGTTGGGAAGAGTAGGAGCTCCTTCTTTCTTTCTGCTGCATAGCATTCCATTATGTAACTGTACCAAGTTTTTTGATCTACTCATTTACTGATGGGAACTTAGGTTGCTTCCAGCACTTAGCTATTATGAATTGTGCTGCTATGAACACTGGGGTGTATAGGTTCTTTTGAATTAGTGTTTCAGGATTCTTACAGTATAATCCCAGCAGTGAGATTGCCAGGTCAAAAGGCAGTTCCATTTTTAGCTTTTTGAGGAAACTCCATAGTGCTTTCCACAGTGGCTGCACCAGTCTGCATTCCCACCAACAGTGCACTAGTGTTCCCTTTTCCCTACAACCTTGCCAGCACTGGTTTGTTGGTTTGTTTATGATGGCCACTCTGGCCAGTGTGAAATGGTATCTCATTGTGGTTTTAATTTGTATCTCTCTGATGGCTAGTGATGCTGAGCATCCTTTCATATGTCTCTGGGCCCTCTATATGTCCTCCTTGGAGAAGTGTCTGTTCAAGTCCTTTGCCCATGTTTTAATTGGACTATTCGTCATCCTGGAGTGGAGTCATGTGAGTTCTTTATATAACTGGAGATCAAACCCTTGTCTGAGGTATCTCTGGAATATATTTTTGCATGTGGTTGGTTCCCTTTTCATTTTGCTGATGTTTTCTTTAGCAGTGCAGAAGCTTTTTATTTTGATGAATTCCCATTTGTTTATTCTTTCCTTTATGTTCCTTGCTCTAGGGGACATATCGATGAAAATATTACTGCATGGATTATCTGAGATTTCCCTGCCTAGGTTTTCCTCTAGGACTTTTATGATGTCACAACTTATATTTGAGTCTTTTATCCACCTTGAATTTATTTTTGTGTATGGTGTAAGTTGGTGGTTGAGTTTCATTTTTTTGCATGTAGCTGTCTAGATCTCCCAACACCATTTGTTGAAGAGACATTTTTTACTCCATTTTATGCTTCTGCCTCCTTTGTCGAATATTAATTGACCATAGAGAGATGGGTTTATTTATTGTCTCTCTTTTCTGTTCCATTGGTCTATCTGTCTGTTTTGATGCTAGTACCATACTGTTTTGATTACAGTGGCCTTATAATATAATTTGATGTCAGGTATTGTGTTCCCTTCTACTTTGTTCTTTCTCAAAATTTCTGTGGCTATTTTGGATCTTATAGATACATACAATTGTTTTTGTTTTTTGTTCAGATTTTTCTTCATGCAATAATTTTAGGTTATGTTTCCAAGTTATTTATATATCTTATATTTGTCTGCTGAATTTACTTTATTTCTTTAACAAACACATAGTGCTTTTTATGTTCTTGGTGCAGTTGTATATAAGTACTTTAAAAATACCAGCTTGTTTAATCCTTACAACCATATGAGGTAAACGTTATTATCTCCATGTAGAGTTGAGTAAACTGAGGTACACACTGACTAAAGTAGCTTTCCTCAGGTCTCACAATCAGCAAACTGGAAGATACTGTTCTGAATCAAAATCAATCCCTGGACAAAACCAAGGAAGGGAAGGACTGAGGGTGGAAGTTATGGATTGTTGGGGTGGGGGAAGGTGGTGGTGGGAAAATGGAGACAACTGTACTTGAACAAGAATTGAAAAAATCCCCAGAATAAAATAAAATATTAACTCCTTACCAAAAAAAAAAATCTAGTTCAGAGTTAACACTTTTAACCACTCTTATGTCTTAAATGCTTGCATTGACTTCATTTTAGAGAGAGACACAGACAGAATTTAGTCTTAAGAACTTAACTCTCACAATACTTGTTCTGTAGAGTCAGAAACTCATGCTTTTGAATCATGTGTCAAGGAAAATACACTTGTGAATCAGTGAGATCTCTTGCTCAGAGATTCAGCCATCAACCATTTTTGACTTCACCACTGTGTTTAGGGCAGAACAAGAGAAGAAACTGGGCAACAAAGTCAGTGACATCAAGGTCAAGGTCAATTCCAAACATTGTGTAAGGGCCAACCATCTTTGGTTTGGAGGCTAGATTAAAGTTAGGACAAGATTATTTAGTGAGTACTCCTATTGCCTGAACTACTTTTCTGGGCTTGTGAAGAGATAGATCACCCAATTTTCTTGCATCACCATGACAGCTTCAAGTTGTCATATGAAATGAAGGTAAATGTGTAGAAGGTCTTAAGAAAAATGCTTGTTTTTGAAAATTTTCTTTCCTAGTCAACAATAAAAATTGCTTCATGCTTTTATTAATTTAATTGTCTTCACCATTATAAATTTAAAGTGAGGTTATTTGACTGGAGTTGAACATGTTATTTTCTTTTTTTTTCCCCTTCTCAAGAAAAGAAATGTAGATAGTGGAATAATCTCACAACTTTTTTCTCTATTTCTCTCCTTATTTCTTTCCTTGTTTACTTTCTTTCTTCTCTCCTCTTTATTTTTGTTCTTCAACTCAAGGAAATAGATTCACTAAGTCTTTGTTATGGCTGAAACCCCTCTCAACATCAGGTATAATAAGGTGATTTAAGTCATGATCCACAGCCTAAGGAGCTCAAAATCTCACAGGAGAGAGAGCCATCAGAACAACAACAACAACAAAAACCCTATAAATCAATGAAATGAGCACCATAATGGAGATATGCCCAGAGTGTGTTTCAGAGACAAGCCCCTTATAACCATGCCAGGGATCCACACTTAAGAAATAACATTCAAATTCAGAAAACCCTGGGAGGCAAGAGCAAAGTAGAGAGGGAAGTCATCACCAATACCTGGTATCCGAGAGAGAACCCAGGAGTGGAATAAAACAGTAAGAACCTCAAGAAAATGAAGTGACCCAAAGAAATAGTTTTGACTAAGTAGAGGAAAAAGGTGTGGGAGGAATATTTTATTTAATCCTCTGTGACTAAGTCTTGCTAACGCTGACTCTTTTTAAAGTATCAGAAATGACAAGGCTTCCACAGAGAACTTCTATCTGCTCTGTCGATGCTGGGCTGCATGGGACACAAAAGGAACACACAGGAGATAGATATTTATTCTTCCTGTAGGTACTGGGGAAATATTGTTCAAGTTTATTGCTTAAGCTTGGCATCTTTGACTTATAAATAACAGTACTCCAAGAAGAGAGTTGGGAAGTAGAGGTAGAAATGGAGGCAGATTATAGAGGCAAAAGAGTGCATAGTAAATTTAACAAAGACTGACTTTCCCTGTCCACTGTGGTTGGAATATTTGAATCCCCATTGGACTCTTTTGTTTTGATCTGCCAAGCACTCCTTGTGTCTCCTACTTTAATCCAGTTTTGTGTTTCTGGTGTCAATCACAGCCCAATTCCCCCACGGGGGTGGAGCAATGATTCAGATATAATCAATCAAAATTCTTTTTCCTTTGGCCATAGTATTTCTTGTAAAACTGCTTGGATGCCAAAGTCTACTTGTTTGACTTCAGATTCCGGTCCTGCCAATTTCTAATTTGGTGATCATGAGCAAGTTACTTCATCTTCCTGTGCTTCAGTTTCCTGGTATCCAAAATGGGGATGATGACAGGGTTTTTATGTGGATTAAATCACTTAGTATATGTGAGTGCGGAGAACAGTGCCTGGAACATGGTAACTTTCCATGGAGTAGCATTTATTTATTTATATATTTAGCATGGAGAATAAAGTGCTTGCATTTTTGATCAATGGTTAGGAAGTGAGGTAGGGGCTGATGTTCAGCCTTCTTCATACCTGTAGTTTCATCTAAGCATATTTCAAAATTATACTATGAAGCTATATTTGGCAGGCTATTACTATAAAAAAGGGAATTACACTGCACTTGACTTTTTTCAGAGATATCCACATTGATTCTGACTTTGATTCTCTTTAAAAGTAATAGTGATGTAGTCAGGTACATGGAGGGGAAAGGTTTGACTCAAGTAGGAATTGCCTTTCATTTGCAAGAATGTTTAGCATTCTCATAAGTTAAACATTTATTTACCCAATGCTATGCTAATGAGCTGAGCTGCTTTGGAAGAATTTGGGGATGGTGGATATTACAATGTACTTCTAACTCAACTTCAGTTTCTCCTCCATTTTAAGTACTTTTACAGATGGAGCTTCCTAAGATAGCAAGCACTATGAGCATATTACTTCCTCCACTGAGAAGTTTCAATGGCTCTTTTGTCTATTGAATAAAATATAAAATCATCAGCCTGGCTTTGAGGTGTCAATCTGTTTCCTACTACAGTTGATTAACAAGTATTTTATCGAGTGTCTACTGTGTACCAGAAATAAGCTAGAACACCTTTAGTAGAAATGTAATGTGAGTCATATATAATTTTATATGTCAGTAGCCACATTTTAAAAGTAAATACCTAAGCTTCATTTCCATAAAATATTTTGTTTAACAACACTTATAACAAATGTGTAAAATATCACAATCTAATACATTTTAAAATTACTCATGATATTTTACAGTATTTTAAAGAAATCTTAAGAATCCAATATATATTTTATACGTACACCATATATTAACTTAGATAGTAAACTTTCAATGACAATACCTGATTGATATCGTTGCCAGTGGAAATCAGGCTCTTTCATGGGATCGCAAGAAAAGCATTTCATGAACCCATGCATGGGAGATTGTGATGTGGCAAGGTTTATTTGGGTGGAAATCTGCCCCTGGGTTTCCAATTTCTCATCTCTGTTCATCCCACAATGGAAAAAAAAAAATCAACCATGTCTTCAGCAATGCCCAACAAAGGCCAGTGTCCAGAGTTTCCATTTCATATTGAAGTTTCGTCCTCTGGGGCCCATGCAGTCTGCTGTGGGCCTGCATGGCTGCTGGATCTACATGGTTGTGTTGTTCCTGGGTTAGAGAAAATGTATGAGCAGATGGCACGAGTGTGGCTCACTGAGAGAAAGAAAGAGAGCTTGTTTTTCCCCTGAGTTTATAACCAGGAGCTTTTTTGAAATAACTAATCAACTTCTCAAGCTTTGGGGGCTTAAAATTGGTCCACCCCCTCGTTCGACTGACAGGCCTCTATGGTCAAGCACCTCTCCCTACTCCATTTTGACTTCTATTGTGCATGTGCTTACCTCCCCCTGAACCCCTCAACAATCTGGTACTGGAGGACAAGCAGTACTGGGAAGATTTCCTGTGCTCTCAGAATTAAGTCTCCTCAGTGGCAGTCCCCAGGAATGTGTGAATGAGTCTATAAATGCTATAGCTTCCTGGTTAAGCAAGCAAACTTTTTTTTTTTTTTAAGATTTTATTTATTTATTTATTTTTAGAGAGAGGGAAATGGAGGGAGACAGAGAGGGAGAGGAACAGTAATGTATGGTTGCTCCACACATGGCCCTCGCTGGGGACCTGGCCTGCAACCCAGGCATGTGCCCTGACTGGGAATCGAACTGGGACTCTCTGGTTCCCAGCCCGCGCTCAATCCACTGAGCTACACCATCCAGGCCAGCAAGCAAGCTTTTGAACTCCAGTTTATTAAGCTCAATATCTAATTCCCATTGCACTTTTTCTTATTAATAATTAGCTAACTACTTACAGTAATAGTATTTAGATTTAACAAGATGTATATCTGAAAAAGTTGACCCATGTATCTAAGTAGTTCCCAACATACTTAAATTTTTTTAAACAATTAAATTGAGTATGAGTTTATAGATTGAAACTTTAGTCCTTCTAGTCACATGTGTCTTGCAGCTGTTATATTAAACAGTGCAGTTCTATAAGCGCATGCTCTGCACTCATGGAGTTTATATCAACTCTCCTTTTCAGCTCTGTCTTCTACTGCTTCCCTGCAATGTCAGATGCGTACCCTGACTTGAAACTTTTGTTCTTCCTGTTCCAAGTAAGCTGGTTTTGCCCTTCTAATGGTGTACTTCCCACCACTGAAATACCTTCTTCCTACCTTCACCTACCTTATAAGGCTCAGATGTCAACCCACACAGGGCACCCCTTCTAGTCATCCACATTGTTTGACTTCTGCAGTGTTGGGTTTGCACTCTTCTTGTGACACAGATAATATATTACTCCGTGGGCTTTGGCATCAATAAACCCAGGTTTGATATCTGGTCCTGCCACTCACTGGCTGGCTGACTTTGGGCCACTTCCTCAACTTTTCGAAACCTCACGTTCATCATCTGTAAAACAATGACAACCGTGTCTACCTAGTGAGTTTGTTGCAATGAGATAAGGCTGAAAAATTGCTTAGTTCAACCCTTATTAGTGGTAGTAGTACTCATTATATATTTCTTATCTCCCAAATATAATAATTCACAAATAATAATAAAGATAATAATAAGTTTGTGCTAAATACTATTCAATTACTTTGCCTATCATATTAAACCTTCCAAACAATTATTTGAGGTGTGAAGTATTGTTATATTCATTTTGCAGATGAGGGAACTAAAGCAGACTGGGTTAAATGACTTGCTAATGTTACACAGCCATAAACAAATGCAGTTGGATACAAATAGTAGGAGAATGAAATGTAGTATGAATATATTTTGTTAATATTTCATCTCATGTAGTTTTAGACGTGGTGAGAGAAGTCAGCAAAGGATTTGGCATAAGGCAGATCCGATTTTGAATGCTGACTGTCATTGATCAGGGATATGATTTGTGAAAACCCCTTTAATCTCCCCAAACTTCAACCTTCTGCCCTGTAAAATGGAGATAATAAACCCACCAGGAGGCATATACTGTAGAGGATAAGTACAAAGTGCTTGGCTGTGAAATTCAAGTTTCACCTTTGTAATTTGTAGTTTTCTGACATTTAACAAGTTACTTAACCTTTATGCAGCAACTCCTCATCTAAAAAATGAGGAAAAATAATACTTTCAGAGATTTGTTTTAAAGATTAAATGAAGTCATTCATATAAACAGTCACAATGCATCTAGACATAATAAACACTCAATCAGTTTTAGCTAGTATTATTACTATTATAAAGCAGGGATTGACATAGAGACATTTGATTAACTTTCTGTTTTTTCTATTCTTTTTCCTTATATTTGTATCTTTTATAGAGTTTAATACTAAGTCTTGTATATACTATATAGTCAGTAAATAGTTATGTGAATAAGTGGAATGTCTCAAGCAACTTTGTTATATTATTTGTATTTTACACAAATACATCAACATTATTTTCAGGAAGTATAAAATAATTGCATGTGAGCTAGAGATAGTAAACTGTTATTAGTACATAATATTTAATGTTTCCTTTGGGCTTGCAGTGATTTTAGTTATGTTTGAGGCATTTTGAAATTTATATGCATTAAACTTCCTTACTGTTATTCAGTCAATATGGTCTTCTGTACAATTCTGATAATCTTAAATTAGAATATCTTTCAAATTCAACCACAGTACAAGACTGTACTGAAAGGCAATTCATAAGAGAGGCAAATATTGTCATAGCAGTGATAAAAAGATTTGAATAATGTAAAATGCTACAGCAGAACTGCAGAGGTATAATGAATATTATGAGCACTGTGCTTTATTTCTCGTTCTTAACTATGACCTTCCTCTTGTTCTGAATCTCTTTTATTTGCTCCCAGTTTCGTTTAGCAGTTGTTATGATCTGCTCAATCTAGAAGAAAAATAATTCTTCTCATTTTTAAAGACCCAAATTTCTTTCTCAGTTTCTCGTTAGAACTTCGTTTTAGCTCAGACGTTCCTTAATTAAATTATGTGAATTATGGTGTGTGTCTTGTTCTTGTACATAGTCATGTATTGAACATAAACAAAATGTGTAGCCCTCTGCCAGTCACTGTGGATCAGGAAGAAGAAAGTCCTCAGCATTTTGGAACTCGTAGTCTAGTGAGAGTGACATCACATGCACACATAAATCTAAACAAAGCAGATTACAGTGTGTTCTATCATAGTGAAACCAACAAAGGTCTTTGAAAATGTGGGGAGGGGGAGATGGGTTCTATTTGTAGTAAATCAGAGGAAGGCAGACTTCTCAGTGGAATCAAGCTGAGTCTTGCTTAACTGGTAAGACTTCACCTAAGAGACAGGCTGAGGGAGTGTCTTGAGCACAAAAAAGGAAGAAAGCAATTATTAGACAGCCAATAAGATGAGGTCAGTAAGATGAAGTCAGGTCACGGGTTGGGGAAAAACTCAGAATCCAGTTGTGGAGGTCTTTGTCAGGCTGTAGTCTACAATTTATTTTGATGTATTGAAATGCCATTGAAGACTTTCAGTTGCTTTGAAATAAGGAAGAGGGTGTAAGGGGACTAGATGGTAATGAAAAAAATACAATAAAAAATAAAAATAAAAAAGTGAACGCTTTCCAAACATTGAAATTTTAAAATGTATTACATCACAACTTATCAATCTGTAATCAAAATCTATTATTTGTTAATGCATGTCATTTAATTGACTATACATATTTTAAAAACTGAAAATGCAGGTGATCTCAAACCTGTACAGCTTTGAGAACTTTCTTTTTTGCTTGATATTAAAATTAAAGCTCTGCTCAATAACATATTTTAATAACATTATTCAACATAGTATATCAAATTATTATTTTGAAAAACTAGTCTTTTCCCTGTTTATTATATATACATATATAAAGTTGAGAATGTACATGTTTCTCTATTATGCTAAATGATTGTATTAATTTTCTATTTCTATATAATGAGTTATTACAAACTTAGCTGCTAAAAGCTATAGACCTTCATTATTTCATGGATATTTGGGTTAGAATTCCAGGCACAGGACAGCTGGTTCCTCTGCTCAGGATCACACAAGGCAGAAATCAAGGTATCAGCCAGAATGCATTTTCATCTGGAGTTCAGAGTCTTCTCCAAATCTATTCAGGTTGTTGGCTGAATCCAGTATAGTTTCATGTAATTGAAGGAATGGTGTCTCTTTTCTTGCTGGCTGTCAGGAGAGTGGTCACTCTCATCTCCTGGGGGCACCCTCACTTTCTGACAATATGGCAAGAATCGTTTATCTCACAACAATGACAGCAGCATTGCAGTTTGTAGACTTCCAGGTCTTTATCTGCGTGCATACATACTTATGTACCTTACACATACACATATATCTGTAACATACACATATGAGTATCTTTACAAAAATATGACCATTCAATTCACCATGGACGTTTTCTTCCCAAATGTCAGGTTTTATTTATTTGTACTTATTTTTTAAATTACTTTATTGTTGTTCACTTACAGTTGTTTGCATTTTCTCCCCCCTCCCACCCCAGCCATCATCGTGGACATTTTGTATGCCAATGAAAACACATAGAATTATTTTTAATGACTATATTTTATTCCATGGTATGGTTACATTATGATTAAGTATTTCATTATTGTTAGACATTTGTCTTACTTTAAATTTTTAATATTACAATAGAGCTGGAACCCACATATATATTGTACATATAGCCTTATACATTCCTATAGAATAGATTTTAAGTCTTTAAATGCCAAATTTACTACTTGTGGTAGACACCACTGAAAATACAGTAACTATCACATTTAAGACAATTCCTAAGTTAGTGATGAAACAGAATGCAAAATAGCCTATAATGCTTCTATAAAGTTGTTACTATTGTTAGCAAAATCATGTGGGCAAAGGTTGAAAGGACGATGCAATGTTAATGATCCCATGTGCACTGTTAATGAGCATGTGTGTGATGATTAATATTGTATGTCAACTTGAATGGGACCAGATATTTCATCAAAAATTATTGTGGGTATGTCTGTGAGGGTGTTTTTGGATGAGATTAATGTTTCAATTAGTAGGCCGAGTAAAACAGATTGCTCTTCTTAATGTGGGTGGGCCTCATCCAACTAGTCAAAGGCCTACACCGAACAAAAAGGCTGAGCAGGGGAGAATTCCTCCTGCCTGACTGCTTTCACCGAGCCATTGGTGTTTTTCCTTCTTTCAAACTTGAATAAAAACGTCACCTCTTCCAGGATGTTGATCCTGCTGGTCTTCAGACTGCAACTACACCACCGGCTCTCCTGGGTCCCTGCTTCCTGACTGCAGATCATGAAATAGCCTCCTTAACTATGTGAGTCAATTCCTTATAATCTCTCTCTCTTTGTATACATACATACATGCATGCATACATACATATATATCTCCTATTGAGTCTGTTTCACTGCAGAACTCTAAATAACACATTGTGTTTTATTTGTGGGTGGAATAGATTCATATGTTGGCAGGTGCTGGAGTCTCATAGGCAGGTAGAAGCACAGTATACTACCATCATGGACCTTTGGTTTACTTATTTTTATTAAAGACGGGGTAGAAATCTCATTATTTTACCTGAACAGCTTGTATTTTCAGTTTCCTAATCTGTTAAAAAAACGGTTTTAATTGTAAGTTTTAAATGAGATAATTGCATGGATCGTGGTGCAAAGCAATTGTTTCATAACATGTTAATAATTTTTTCCTTCTTCTTCTGAGGAATCTTACAAAAGCAGGCATATTGTGTATTTCCTATGTCCTCAAAAGCTGGGCATCCAGATTCTTCCATTGGAGGCAGTGTTCACTTGTGTGCCAGCCACCCTTGAGAGTAAATTTACACTGCCTGCTGTTGCTGAGTTACTGTTATACAAGACCCCATTTTCAAACACAGGGGGTGGCAGTGAATAACTGCCACAGAAGAATTGAATAAGAAGTAAAAAGAGGGTTTTACTGTGGTAAATATGATCTGCCTTATCCCAGCCCTGAATCACAGCACCACATACGTGCAGGAATGCCAAAGACGCACTAACGCTTACCCGAAACTGACATACGATGTCTGAGCACAGGTCAGATCGTTTGTGCTTCTCTGTGTAACTGCTTGTACACTTTCAGGCTTCCAAACTCTGCTTCCGAACTCTGCTTCCAAAACAGTTCGAATGGAGAATGTCTTTCTTATATGCCCTACACAGAGTAGAGAGTGACTCTTGGTTTGATTAAATTAAAGAACACTTTGCTATGTCTTAAAAATTAAATGTAGAAATCTTGCTTAAAATTTTTAAAAAATTGAGTACATTTAGAATTCAATTTCTTAATTTTAAGTCCTGCAAAAGTTCATCCCTAAATACTCAGCATCTTTATAATTTTAATTTGATTTTTATTTGAATATAGTTTTCTTTAAATTGGTCCTTGCCATAAATAAATATATAAATATAGTCCTTGCCTTTGAACTATTAACACTTTTTAGAAATGTCAAATATTATACTTACAGCAGTAATAATACTTTTCTTGAATGATCCTTTTAAATTGCACAATTGCCAAATAAATGGCCTTATGCTTGTTAACATCTATTCAGTGATTGGTTGTTATAAAATGTTGATATTCATTTTACCTTACCTCATCAATCATCAGCCAGGAATTCTTTGCTTTGCCCTTGGGGAGCTGGCAATATGATATAAAAATTGAGCAGTATGTCGTAGAGATCTCTATTCTCCCTCTTGTACTTTTCACCCCTCTTTTTGTTCTGAAAGTCTAAATCTGTCCTGCTTCAGCCCTGTACAAGACTCCCCATAGTGGTCTCAATAGAGTGTTTTCACTTTATCTGCTGTGGATGCTAAGGTTTGCTAACAAGGAGAAAGCATTCCACAGTGGAAAGAAGATGGATTTGATCTGAAGACAGACATGGATTCAAAATTCAAGATCTACTGCTCTTTGACTGTATCACCTTACACAAATTATTTGCCCTGTGCAGATTTTTGATGAGTGTGAAGAGAGTATCTATCTATTATCTATCTATCTATCCATCTATCCTCGGTCCAGCCTTGGCAGCTGAGAGTGTGTAAACACTGTACTGAAACTAGGAGCAAGTTGTCAAAGTTTTGGTTAACATTAATGATTTTTGAACACCTCAGAAGAGTGTGACCTAAAGGAGGATCTACTGCCCAAACATTGCTAGAGAAGAAGTTAAAACTTAGAGATCCAGAAGTAGCCTCAGTATTTTATTTTTTCTAAGGCTGACCTCACTGTCTGGTACAGGCATGCTTTCTTCCCAGACACCTTCCAGGTAGTTCCCTTCATTAGTTCCCTCCCAAAGACAACCGTCTTTATTACTTAAGGCTTTTCATAACTCTCACCTTCTCCGTTTCACCACAAATTAAATTTTGAGGACTGATTAATATGTTCATTTCTCATTTCTAGTTCTATCAAAACAATTTATACAGAAGTCTTTCACTTAATGTAACTATTGATATAGTTATATTTAGGTTTGCTATTTGTGATTTATTTTTAATTTGTCTCATTTTTTATTTCTCTTTTCTTCATTCCTTGCATTCTTTATATTAAACAAATATTTTTAGTATACTATTTTAATTACACTTTTGCGTTTGTTGCTATGTGTTTGCATTATTTGTTATTGGTTTCTCCAACTCATGGCAATCTTCCAAGATTTGAAACAGTAGGCTGTGGTTCTGTGTACGATGGCATAAACACATGACAATCTGCCTCTCACACTGAATGCGACTATGAAAACTTGAGAGAAAACATGGGCAGCTTTCCCTAAAAAGAACTTTGAAACATAAATATTAGCATGTAGATTGGGAAAAAATACCAGATCCTAAAGTACCACAGAACAGGCAGAGAATTTAGCACTTTTTGTGGCCTTCAGTATCCTCCGGCCTGAACTTAATAGAAATCTGAAGGTGGGCACTGTGGGGCCTACAGCGGGATCCAGGAGAAATCCTCTAGTTCTGGCTTGAGGAGTAGAAAAAGGAAATTTTAAAGCTCAGAGATAGTGGGGGAAATACCTGGTGTATTAGTCCATTTGTCTGCTATATCAAAAATACCATAGACTGGATAGCTTATACACAACAGAAATCTATTTCTCACAGTTCTGGAGCCTGGGAAATCTAAGATCAAGGTACCAGCAGATTCAGCATGCCCTGCTGACTTCTCAGTGTGCCCTCACAGGGTGAACTGGGAATGGATCTCTCTGGGGTCTCTTGTAAAAGGACACTGATCCCATTTGTGATGGCTCCTCTGCCCTCATGACCAGTTTGTCTCCCCAAGGCTTCATGTGTTGATACCATCACCTTGAGAGTTAAGATTTCAACACATGAAATTGGGGGAAACACAAACATTTACACCATAACACCCATTTTTTCTTCTCCTTTTACTTCTCCTCTGTTCTCTCATCCCCAGGACCAGGCTATTGTGCAGGGAGATGGTGGCCTGCTGAGGAAGAGCAACTTCTCTCTCCTTTTGGGCGAACAGGGGTGCCATGAGGGCGCTGCCAAAGCCGGTCAGTGCACTTTTCTCTCTCTCTGGCCTCACTCCAGGATGCCGTACAATTACAGAAGTGGACAATTTCTGTCCAGGAGATGGAAAGGAGGAACCACAGGGATCAGAAACTACTAGAAAAATAGCAGAAAGGGGGGAGTTTGAGATAGTGTACTCCTGGGTTCATCTTTGATTTACACTTACAAGAGTTTGATTTGTACTAACATGCCAGTGGATTTGAGAACTAAACTAAGGTATAGACTGCTAGTGAGTAGCTAATGTGTATGACAGATTTCAATAGTATTGCAAATAGGGTTGCCAGATTTAGCAAATAGAAATAGACAATGTGAGTTTAATTTGAATTTCAGATAAAAAAATGAATGCATATATTTTTTAGTATGTGTATATCTTATTTAATATTTGGAATCCTGTATTTTAACTGAACTAACTTTGGAACCAGAGGCCACAGAAGATGGATTGGAACCTGTGGGATGAAACTAAACAAGCTAAGTGCCCGCTAAAATTAAAGTACTAATGTTCTCAACAGGGTTTAAATATGATATAGGTTGTCATAAGGTAATATTCAAAATATTCAGAATACCCTAAAAATTATTCTGCAAAAAAAAAAAAAAACAAAGAAAGAAATCTCAGCTCTCATGAGAAAAGATGATTAACAGATGCCAATGGCAAAATAGGAATTACCTGACAAAGACTTTAAAGCAACTAGTATAAATGTTGAAGAGTAATTGAAAACACTCTTGAAATAAAAGTTAAAATTGAACGAATAGAAAGGGAATAATAATATTTTTAAAAATTGAAATTTTGAACTGAAAACCAAATAACTTGGAATATTAGGAATGAAGAATGAGAAACAGAATCAGTAAATACAGTCGAAAATCTTCTCTAGAATTTTAAAACATGTATTTGGCAGCTGGAAGCAAATGGATAACATTATCTGATGGAATTTTCAATGTATATGTACGCAATATATATTGGAAGTATATCATAAAGAATGAAGAATAATGGAACCCATATAATGGAAAGATTTCAACATTATTATTGAAATGGCAAAATATTATTTTATTTTATTTTTAAAATATTTTATTTCATTTATTTTTAGAGAGAGGGAAAGGGAAGGAGAAAGAGAGGGAGAGAAACATCAATGTGTGGCTGCCTGTCATGCTTCCCCTACTGGGGGCCTGGCCCACAACCCAAGCTTTTTCCTTGACTGGGAATTGAACCAGTGACCCTTTGGTTCACAGGCCAGCACTCAATCCACTGAGTCACACCATCCAGGGCAAAATATTATTTTAAATAAAGTATGAAAAGTTAAATATGTATTTCATAATTACTAGAACAACCACTAAATATATGCAAACAGATATAGTCAAAATCAAAATAGACAAATTAAAACAATATTAAAAGTTAGTATTGAATTACTTGGACTAAAATATAAAAAAAATGACAGCATAGTTTAGTTACCTCATATTTTTATTGTTGTTATAAATATGTATACATATAAGCATATAACATAGATATGGTTTTATACCGCTAATACAGGATTATAATCTTTTACTTTTAACTATCATATGACTTTTAAAGAAATTAAGAGAAGAAAAGAACATATATGCAAATGTGTATACATATATATACATACACATTGTCTTTTATTTAATTATGGAAGAGGATAAAATTCCATGGTTTGCACCAGGCCAGTAGAGACAAATCGAGAGCTTCCCAGAGGAGGTGGCAAAATCAGAGCAGCATGTTCATATGTTTGGTGAAGCTTCAATTCGTTTAGTACCATTAGACAAATGCGGTGAGTCAGAAGCAATGGGAGTTCAGAGAAGAGGGGTGGAGAAGAGCCAGATGATGAAGGACTTTGTTGGGTTTTTCTGTCTGTTTTGCCTGGTAAGTTTTTGAATCGAGCATCTAGTTTCCTTGAAGAGTAATGACTGTGTCAGTTTTGCTCAGCGTTATAACCCTAGCAGCACTTAACGTAGTGCCTAGTAAATGAACATACATTGACTGAATGGGTAAATGAAATCAGTGTTCTGAATGAGGATACCTCTTCTATTCTGACCTCACATCTACCTCCTGACCATCAGTCCATACTACTTTTTCTTTTCTCACACTCCCTTCTTCCCCATATTCTCGGTCAAGAACGGAATGCATTTGGAGGTCTACAGTCTTATTGCTCTTACTGGGGTAAGGAGTGGGAGGTCTCCCTGTGTAGAATGGCTTGATCTAGGGAACAATGTATGTGGCTACCTTTATTAGAGATTCTGTTGGGATTTGATAACTTCTTTTTTGGATAGAGTTAATGATGATCGATACTCCTGTTTTCCTAGAAAGTGACTAGGCTTAAATGCTCCTCCCAACCACACACACATACTTTATTATGACCAACTTAAAACAACAACAACTTTAGCACAGCTGATCTAGAAGAAAAAGTCAGAAAAAGAGAGATTCAGAGAAAAAAAGAATCAGAGAGGTAATGATTTTAAACAAAGTTATAAAACAATGCTTTTTGAAAGCTTTCTCCTAGCATGATTGAACGTGACATAAAGTTCTGGAAAACTTAAAATCTTGTGCCCGTATTTAATCAGGCTGCAGCATTTTTCAGGAATGCTAACTGGGTGGAGCAGAAGGCCTTACGCTCTGCCAGTGCCTACTTAATGAATTATTATTGGCTGGCATTAAAAGTATTAGACTAGATTTGAAAAGTTTTAGGTTAGTTTGGGATATGATTACCTCCAAACGAGAATATCTTGCTTAATAGTTTCTGAATTTTGAAAATAATTGATTGATTTATTATTTTATTTATTTTTACTATGGCCATTTTATTTTCTAAGGTGAGATCTTAAGCTTAGATTTTCCTCTTGTCTTCAGTCTCAAGGATCCTTTATAAGTAAGTTCTATACAACAAGGAACCCTGGTTAGAAGAATGTTATAAAGTGCGGTTATGTAGTAATGTGGTCCTAGGTCATTTAGAAATTACATATCCTCAGTTGGGAATTCATTGCTCATGTTACCATTTTATTTCCACCACCTTGCATATAATAGCAAAACCAAAGAAAAGGGAAACATTAAGGCAATTTCCTTTGAATTGTCAGTTTCTTTTAATGAGGTTTATTGCAATTTTAATATTTTATGGTTACATTTTAACTTTTATCTCATAAATTAAAGATTAACAGTCATGCCTAAACTGGAATATATTTTATCCACTTACAAAAATGCATTGACTAACACTAATTAAATTTGCTTAATCAAGCTTAACAATGCAACGCGCTGTTACTCATCAGAAAGTAAGTACCATACACATTCTCCGAAGTGCTCAAGCTAGAACACCACAAATTTTTTCTACTGGGGTATCCAAGGGTTCAGCCATCTGTTACTTACTCTAATTTTTAATAAAAAGCATTATTCATCTTTATTGCTAATCATTTGCCTTGCAAACAAAACACATTTTGTGATTATTACTATCATTTTAACTCCGCTACAGCCAATGAGACACAAAGGAAAATGGTTTGCATTCAGTTGCATCACATTACTGTTTGCAAATGGTTTAGCTTCAGTGGCAGGAAGACATAGGTAATATGCAGGTAATACTATCAAATTATATACAGAAGCATTTAATCACCTTGCTCTAATGCTTTCAGCACAATGAGCTTTTCCCCAATGAAATAGGAAAATGTGATCACTCAACGCCCTGAAGGACAAGACGGTGGCTGCGTCATTCTTTATCGTATATTGCTTTTGTTCATAGCTAATCACATTTAGATTATTTTAACTCCTACCCTGCAGATATACAATAAGTCATACCTGATAGAACAAGACTAAAACCTGTTTATAGAATTGCCTTCAAGCTGCACTGAGCATAGAAAAAATATGGATTTAGATAGGTGGGGTCAACTTCAGAATGGAGAGGTGAATGAACAAAGTTCTGTGTAAAAAGAAATTGTATGTTAAAGACACTTAGTGGGAAATTGCAGTGCAGTGTCTCCAATGATAATGTCCTGTATCTTGGTGTGAAGCAACTGACTCCGGGCTGACATTTAAGACGGTGTACAGGAAGGTTCATGATGCTGGCCAAGAAGGCTCTGATAACTGGAACTCAAGCACTTAGGAGTCAGAAAAAAGATAATAAAAATGCCAAACACTTAGTGAGTGTAAACCAGACTCTGTGTTAGATATGTGATATATGTTGTCTTATCTTCACTTTGACTCTTGAAGGTAGTAGGTTTCGTACAAATTCTAAGATAAGGCCACGAGCTAAGATGAGTTAAATAACTTCTCCACAATCACACAGAATTGAGATTTATAGCTTACATGTCAGAGGCTAGGTTCTTAGTCACTTTGATTGATATTCAAGTGAGCTAACAAAAGAAAGCACGTCATCATTCAACATTTTCTCAGCTTATTGGAGGGAAGCAGCACATTTCGTAGAAGATACTTTATGACTGTACTTCTGCAAAGTGCAAAAGTTAAGATTAAGCTTAGTAATAAGAATTGTTTAGCAAGTGTAATACAGAGATCATGGCAAAGATGGCATAACCTGGACTTCTGAAAATAAATGTTGCAATAACTTTATCTCGCCAAGGACATGGAGCCAGTGATTCCTCAGTTTTAGGGGCAGCATTTATTCTGAATGGAATGGTTGTCCCAAATGCTCATGGGAAGGAGTTAGCTTTCACAGTAAATATCTGGCCTTGGTAGTGCTGGAATATCCTCTAACTGTGCTGAATCATGAGATATGAAGCTTTCCCCAAAAGCACGCATGCCAGAGTGGAGAGCAGGAGACAAACCAAGATGGAACTTAGTATAGCAGTCCAGACTCTCCATAGTAAAAAGTACAGTATTAACCAGTACCATCGCCTTAGTTTTTTAGTAAATGGAACCTTTTGAATATTCTTCATAGTCGTATTTGTAGAAAATTTGGAATGCATGTCAGAACGTGGGTTTGTTCACACTCAACAGTCTTTAGCGTCTCATCAGACTTAAATTAAAGATGCCTTTAAATCTTATTCCACATAGAAACTACAACTGGAAACTTTGACTGGTGGAATCATGTTGAATCTGGAAAGGGAAAAGCCATATAAGTTACTCTCATTTATAAAGGCTTTCTTAGTGCTTTTATAAATGCATTATAGATGCTTTTTTAATGAATCTTCCTTCTGTTGAATCTGTTGCAAACAATTGAACACTGCGATAGAGGGAGGAATGTGTGGAAAGAATAGACTCCTTCTTGCTTTTTCTTGAATGTGTTGACACTGTGTAAGAGATACCAAAATGCATAGTAGGTGCACAAATCATAAAATAAAACAAATGTGGTAAAGATGTAACTGTCCCCAAACTGTACTCAGCTAACTTTCAGGTTTTGTTTCGCTTTTCAAAAAATCACTGCCTTGGTATTTTTGCTGCTATTAACAGGATTTAGAGAATTTTTCATTTCTTAAACAGTTCAATTGGAGCTCCTGATGCCAAGTAGGTGCTTTTATTTGTATTTTTATTTTGGTCATTCTGGTCCAGGTTTTCTCTTCTTTTTTTTTTTCCTTTCAGATTTCCAGGAAACAGAGAACTGTAGAGTAGGCCATTTTTAGCACAGTAGTCCCCATGTTTAGGACCATTAATTGGCATTGTTTCCCGTGTTCTACATTGAATCCGCAGCTTAATCCTTGGGAAAGGGTAGTATTCTGAGATCTGGTTTTCCCTGTAAAGTGGCTGAGCATCTAGAGGGCTCTAGTATTGGAGAGAACTCTGTGCTCTCTGCCTTCCTCTAATGGGTCTGCTGGAAGCTTCCTCTGCTATGTCAAGTTGGAGTCCTGAGAGGGACTTTGGAAATCTCTCTTAGGATCAATATAGCATGATGGCTAACCACTGGGCTCTGAACTCAGCTTGTCTGGATTTGAATTCAATCTCTATCACTTCTTACTATGTCATACTGGGAAATAATTTCTCTCTGCTTCAATATGTTAGACCACCAATAAAGACATTAGTTTTTCCTCCTAGGGTTGCTGTAAGCCTTACATGAGGTAATGTATACAAACTAACTAGCAAAAGTCAGGTAAACATTTCATAAAAATGAAATAATCTATCAGAGTTTTTATTATTATTGTGAGATATATTGCTACATTGATATGAGGGCTGATAAGTCACAGTACAAATAGAACTGAAGCTGCAATTCTAAGGATTTGATAGGATTCTTCTTGTTACATACATAATACCCTGTGAAACTAATTCCCCAATAAACTCAATATTAATTGATGCTACTTTTTGTAGGCAGCAGAGCTTAATTTTTTTCTGTATTTATTTATGGTTCATAAGACATTCATAGTAAGGAAAAGTCTTCTTGACTTTTCATGCACAGCAAATACAGATCAAATCTACTTAAGATAGGGGGAAAAGTCTTTATTTTCTCTTTAAAAGACTAGCTGCTTGAATTAAAAAGGCTGGTTCTCATAAACTATGCACACTTAAAACCATAAGGACACATAAAAATACAAACATTTTTTTTAAATCCTCACTGGCAGTTAAAAAAAAAATGTTATTTGTGCTCAGAGAAGCAGTGTTACCAGAAGGCAATATTTATAGAAGTGGTAAGTCATCCAGCCCAGCTGTCATTAACACTTATCATATCTGTGCATTATCTTTCCTTAGAGAACCTGGAGGTGAGGAGAATGATAATTACACAAATATAATTAACTATATTTTGAAGTGTGTGTATGCTTGTATGTATTTGAGCCCTTTCATGTTGTTTGACACAAATTATAATTCAAAACTCAGACTTCTGAGGTCCCATGTAACTGAAGGGAACTAAAATTTTGCCACCATGAAACTGCTTTTGGGATATTGCTTTCAAGCTGTTTATTAAGAAACAAGACTCAGAAAGAATCTTTGATACCGCCGCCCCTGCCCCCGTTCCTGCCTAAGAGATTCAGACAGAGAAACCTGCTTTAGAAAGGAAACCTTGACTTAATCACCTTAAGAATCTTCATGCTAGCTTTAGATAGGAAGACGCCAGGACTGTTAGCTAGATGTACCCTGTGTACCATTGTTTCTGAGAGAAAACTACCTGTACATTGCCTCTTCTCACTTCAGAAATCTAATAGCCCACCCCTCGCCCATTTTCTTTTGCCCCAAAATGTCTTATATATCCAATGTTACCTCACTCTGTTTGGCTTTTAATGCTTATGTGAATTCCCCATGCACATGTACTAACCATTTGACTTTCTCCTGCCACTGTTTCTGTTGAATTGATTAGCCCAGCCAGAAGAACTTAGACAGTGGGAAGAAAAGTATTGTGTTTAGCTTCCATGTAATTGAGGTTGATGTGGGTTGTGCCACTGAATGAGTGACAGTGCAAATAGCATTTTATCAGAATCCACTTTTTATCAGATGGGGACTGCTGTACATGGTCACCTTTCAGGTTATGGCACACAACAGGGCGGAGGCCATTACAGAGAGCTGCGGCCAAAGGGAGGACTGCCCAGCTTTGCTTCTAGATTGAACTCAGGAGCCTTCCAACCCAGCTTTCTTTTCCTTTTTTTAAAGTGTATTTTATTGATTATGTTCCAATAGTTGTCCCATTTGTCTCCTTTCCCCCCTTCTACCCGGTATCCCCACTCTCTCCAGCAATCGCCTCCTTAGTTCCAATCCAACTTTCTACCTGCTTCCTGGAGATTTCTGAGGCTATTTCCACACAACTTGCATCCACATTGTAGCTTACTCCTTTGATCTTGCTTTTCCTGGACTGTTTACCACTTTCTCTTGGTTCTGGAGGCCTTTCACACTTGATTTATTGACATTTGCTGTTTCTACAACCCTAGGCCCCACCAAATTACCTAACAGAAATGTGCAGCATCTCCACTGACAGCAACTGCCAATATGGAAACTGAGGATTAGGATGATTTTTTGAACTGCAGCACTGTAGAATAATTATTTGAATGAGATGAAATGAGATAATGCATACAAAACACAAAACACAGAGGTAGGCACATGGAAAGATTTCTGCAAAGAGGGTGTAATAGGTTTTAGAATAGTACATTTGGTTATTTTCTGGTGTGATAGCATGGTAGGTTTGTGAAATAATTATAGATATTTATATATGTTATTTACATATATATGTGTGTGTGTGTGTGTGTGTATGCTAGTGAGTTAGGTTTGTCCCAACAGAAGCACTATTGCCTAATTCATTTCGAAGAATATTAAATCACACTACAAAGTCGGCTTTGTACTTTACCTTCCTGCGAAGTCAGTTCTTGTGTCCTTATAGACTTTCACGTATTTGCTTTGGCCTCACTGAAACGTGACCAAAAAAGACAGTAGTATTTACTTGCCTATTAGTATGGACTGAATACTGAATGTGTCTCACTTCCCATTTCCTATATTAAAACCCTAACCCCCAATGTGAAGGTATTAGAACACAGGGTTTTGGGAGGTAATGAGGTCATGAGGGTAGAGTTCTCATTAATGTATTTAGTGCTCTTGTAAAAGAGGCCCTAGAGCTTGTCCTCTCTCTCTCTTTCGCTCTCTCTCTCTGCTTGCCTCCAGGTGAGGTTACAACCGGAAGATGTGTATCTGAAAACTGGGAAGCAGGCACTCTTCAGACACTGGATCTGCTAGTGACTTCACCTTGGACTTCAAAGATTTCATAATTGTGAGAAATAAAGTTGTTCTTTAAGCCACCCATTCTATAATATCTTGTTACAGCAGCCCTGAACGGATTAGGAACCTATTTTTATTGTAGAAAATGCTTCTCAAATATGGCAGAATTCTTCCAAACTATTTTGGTTTTCTAGACAATATTTATATTTAATTGCTTGTGAATACACAAATAAATCATATATCCTACCCCCCCAGGAAAAAAAAAACAGACTTTAATTAAAAAGATCAGTGAGGGTGGGGCCTGAGTTTCTGCATTTCTAACAAACTCCTCGCTCACATCCAGGTGATGCTGCTGGTGTGTGGATTAGGCATTGAGCAGCAAAGTTCTAGAAGACCCTTCACCTATCTAGTATATAGAAAGTCGGGCAAATGAGATATAAAATATCCCTGCTATTTTGGGAGATTAAAATATAGGCAAATGTCCTTGAGCATCTAATATTTACTTTAAGAAGTAAAAGGAGTACTTAACTGTCATCATACCAAAAAAAAAATTCTTTGTCTTGTTTCCTTAGAATACAGTTTGAATACTATTGAGCAAGGGCTATAAGGTATACTCTGGATTCAGATAAATCCAGATGTTGTTTCTTTAATAATTATTTGAGGATGTAAGTGATGACCAGGATTACTATTATTCATGCTGACTTCCAGAAGAAACAGAATGAGCCTATTGAAAGGGAGCCATTCCTAGTATCACAGGAATAAGTTACATGTAAATTCCAGAAATGCTAATATTGACTGACCTGGAGACTGATAAACAGTTTTTCCCAGGTAGTTCTAAGGGAAAGAATAAACAGGTTGCACATGGGCCTTGCAAAATAACTAAAGGTGATTACTAATACGCTTCACTATGACGTAATATGCTTTGCCACGTACGTCCTCTATTGACTCAAAACAAAGAAGTTTCCAAAACATGCTTAATTCTGTGCTTCTGGCCCAGAAGAATGGAAAACATCTATTTAAAGTAACTGTATCCTGGAATATCAAGGTTAGGACCAACATCCAGGTTTTGCCAAGATAAACAATTCAAATACAATGATTGTTAGTGTTTTCCTCACATGAAAAAGTAGGATGTTTTAAAGAGGTTAGACATTTCTCTAAATTTATTTGTTCTAATCATCCTTGAAAATAGAAACTCTGTTAGACCCTCTAAGTGTTTGAAATTTTCTCTATATGGATGAAGAGGTGGAGCAAAGGGCCTACCCTTGTTGAGCCCTAAGGTACTTTACTTATTTCACTCACCTCTTTCACACTTCTGCCCCTCTTTACCCCTCGGTTTAGCAAATGGGCTGTCCAAAACTACAGTTATCTGGAGATTTGACAACACAGAAGGGAAAAATCTATGACAATCACTTAGCATAAGGGCTGACTTTGCACCTCTGCTGACCACAGAAAATCTCTTCATGTGATTTTGATGCTAATGCATGTTCCGTACATGTAGAGAGAGACAGGTTTTGCAAGGAAATCTGCGGGTGATGCAGAAAAATGGAGAGAGATTAAAGGACCAACCATATCATTTCTCTCCTTATCTCAAGGTGAAGCAGGAATGCCTCTGTCAGATGGAGATCACAGGGAGGGATGTATTTGTCTTTTGATCTCAAAGAACAAAACCAACGTTTCTGTTTTCTGCAGCTTCTGGCACGATAAGGAGAAGAATCTAACTGTGTGTTATGAGATAAGGTTAGGCCCTGAATAGCTGATGTCCTTTTATTTCTTGCCTTCCAATTGGGAACAGCACTTTCTTCTTGGTTTGTTTTTCTCTTTAATCAATTTAATTGATTAAATTTTTATGTAACATAATGCATGTAAAAAGTGGGCACTCCAAATATGTTTATTGAAGTGAGATTCATTCTTTCTTAATGATTCATTGAATTCTGCATCTTATTTCCAAAGTGTTTCATTATAATTGGGGAAAGCGAGTAAAAGGTTATGACTAATACAGGGCAGTCTTACTACAGGGCAGTCCTGGGGGACCAAAGATGACCGTGATGGTCAGAGAAAATTTTATTGTATAATAGCGCAAGAGGTCACCGTCTCTATTTCCTCGGCTACATCTGCCCAGGTCCTGCACTGACAATGATTTTTGACTGCTTTTTTTCCTATACACTGAAAGGGGTTCTCGGCTTTGAGATGAAAGGCCCTGTCACTCAGCAAGCTGGGGCAGCCGATGAATTGGGGCGATTTGAGGAAAGAAGAGGAAAAGTATCGTCTTATCCTTTACAAAACAGGAGATAAGAACTTTCCATGGAGGGCAAGAATATAAGGGAGGTGGCATGAATGTGTGCACATTTGTTGGTCATGGCCTGGGTATTCTGTTTATTTATCCCAGTCTTCATTTTCAGCTCTATTTAATATCCATTGGCTCCTCATTTTTAAATTTCTTTTTTAGCACTGTAACTCACATCATTTTGTATCAATTTCTCCATGTGATTTGTTCCACTGGATATTTCAGAGTGACAGAATCCACTTTCCCAAAACTCTGGATAAGATTTGAAACACAGGGCAAAACAGTTTTTTAACAAAATAATATTGAAAAGTTTAATTAACAAAATATTCTAATACTCTATATTATATAGAGTAAACAAGTACTTAATATTATATATAATATATGTAAGTAATACATATTATATATATATTACTTAAAATATACCAAACGCATGCAGACATTAGTAATACCTAGGGGTCTTCCATATACAAAATCACTTCATGTTCAATAACTCTTAATTTCTTTTCCTGAATAGCAAGTTCTTTCCTTTACATTTTTCATATCTTTTGGTTTCTCAGGACTCATAAGCATGGGCTGCCTTTTGGAAAAATTCTCAGCTTTGTTTGAGTCAATCTAGTCTCATTCTTTCCCACTGGATAGTATCACATGTGAGGCTCTGTTCGTATGTGCCAGGGATTCAGTGAAGGCAGATGGCCATCACCCCTGCTTGGGGCTTATGGCTAGATCCTGCCTCCTTAAACCAGATCTCTTGACATTTTGTCTTCTGGAAGCCACAACAGGAGTAGCTGTTCCACTGAACAGAGGATCATATGGCACAACCACTATCTCTAATGTCACTGTGTCCAGAAGGCATCGCATCTGACTTTTCTTGTCTCTCATTGTTCTACCTAGCTATTTTGACAGGAGGAAGAATTGCTTTCTGTATTCTCTCCAAACAGCGTTCTCTTTGTCTTTATGTCCATGTACTTAATGTGTTTGTAGTAAGCTATTCCATTTTTCTTTATTGTGAGGCAGAATGCAAATAATAAAAATTCTAATGCATACCGGGAATCATATGGACATGCCTTTTCTATTGACACATAAAAGAGAGCTATTAAATACAAAGAATTCTGCCAGGCTCCTGGAAACTGACACTCTGAATACCACAAAGCTCTGAAGTTTAAATTTAATTCTCGTCTATGCTTTTCCGTTGTCTTCTTTCTGTACTCCCTTTCCCTTCCTTTCCGGTCCCTTTCCTTTTCTGTTTCTACTTTCTGACACTAAGCAATGTTCATATCAATGGATTAGATTTACATTCCCTATGATTAAGTTAGCAGAGTATTCATTTTCAGTCTCCCTCAATCATTGCCTGATTTTTCCCGTACAGAGAAATCATAGAACTTGTTGCCCTACATGATGATGGCAATTTTTGCTTGAAAACTTATAGTCAGAGCTAATTAATGCAACTGATGGCTAGAGGCATCTATGGCAATTATGCTGAACTTGGTCAATGTGGTGGCTGGTAGAATGAGCCAGAGGGCTGTTAAGAAGAAAGAATAACAAAAAAACTGGACTCATTAAAACATTTTCAACCATAAATTTAATAAAAAGATGCCCTAACTTCTCATTAAATTTTGATATGCTATTCCCTCAAGCTTGAGGATTCGCTCTATATTAAATCTCTGCTGAAACAGCTTCTGAAGGGTGTTTGATTCAATTGGGCATGACTATGTAAAAGAGACATTTGGTCTGTACTGGTTTTAAGAGAATTAGTTTCCTAAAAGGTCACTTTTTCTTTCTTGTGTAGTAAAACAAAACAAAACAAAACAAAACAAAACAAAACAAAACAAAACAAAACATTTAATTTCCTGTGAATTGCTGAGACCCTTGGAAGCCTGCTCAGGTTAGTTCCACATAGAAACAGAAGGGTGGGTCAATGAAGTAAATAGCAAATCTAAACTCTGAAGGTGAGCAACCTAAAAGGAAGTTCACTCCATCTATTTAAAACACCACCAGGAGACTCTCCAGATGGGCTCTTGTAAACTTTGCTGGAGTAGCCTAGGAATCTGCTCAGTTTGTCCCTCCTTCATGCAAATGAGGCCAGCTCTCAGGGAGGTCAAGTGTGCAGGGAGCTCTCTCTGTTAACAATTGTTCAAGATCAGGGCTGCAGTGTATTCACTCAACTTTCTGCCGTTTAAAGTTTCATTCTGTTTCCTGAGTCGCTCGAAGGAAACACCTGAGTTTTGTCTCTTCTTTTGTCTTCTTTGCTGTCAAAGTTGGGAATATCAGTGAAGCTTTCAGTCGAAGGTGGAGGTGTCTCTTGTTAAAGAAGCAAAGTAAGACTCAATGAAGTGTAAGTTGACTTTAGTGTGCCTATTTGGCAGCTATCTGGTCTTGCTAACGGCCTTGGCTCAGTACAGCCTGTGTGGCAGTTTTCCACAGCCATAATAGCCACAGAGATGGAAACGACTTTGAAAGGGTACTTGGCTCAGGTTCATGTATTCAGCAAAGTCTTAACCCTACCTCTACTGGGCCCCCAAGAGCACACCCTCAAGGAGCAGCCCCTGAGGGGTGATTTGCAGTAGCAGCACGGGTAAAGGCAAAATAATAAAAAAGAAACTATATGTGTCTTTGTGGCTTTCTCCTTCCCTCCTGAGACCCCTTCCCATCATCTCATCTCCCTTTCCTCCATCCCTTAGTGATAGGCTTCTCTGAATGATCAGAGCAGGTCATTCGGCTGTTTATTCAGGCTCTCCCTCAATACTTCCTTTCCTTGGGTCTCCAATTTTTTAAAAGTTAGTGTGTATCAGAATCATCTGGAATGATTATTAAAGAAATTCAGAATGAGGATTACTTTTGGGGAAGAGCTGCATGGGGGGATGGGATATGGAAAAAGATTAATTGAAAGTAGGAAGAGAAGAAAACATACACAGATACTTTGCCAAAGAGGACATATAAATGGTAGAGAAGCACACGAGATGTTCAACACTGCTAGCCATTAGAGAAGTGCAAATCAAAATCACAATGAGATATTCCGCACACCTATCAGAGTGGCTAAAATGAAAAATAACACCAAATGCTGGCAAGAATAAGAAGAAACTCCATCGCTCATCTGTTATTAGTGGAAAAGCGAAATGTTATAGTCTTTCTAGTTAATAGTTTGTCTGTTTCCTTCCAAACTACAAGTGGACGTATCATGAAACCTAGCAATTGTGTTTGTAGACATTTATCCCAGAGAAATGAAGACTTACTTTCACACAAAAACATGTACACAAATGTTTCTAGTCACTTTATTCAAAATAACCCAAACTAAAAAGTACCCAAATGTCCCTCAGTGGGTCAGTGGTCAAGCAAACTAGTACATGCATATCATAAAATATGATTCAGTAATAAAAATAAATTATTTATATACACCATAAGTTGGATGGGCCTCAACAAAATTCTGCTGAGTAATAAAAAGCTTATTCCAAAAGGATAAATACTTTATTATTCCACTTATGAGGTAAAGTACTTATAGAGATGGAGAACAGACCTGTGGTTTACTGGAATTAGGAATGGGGGAAGAGGTTGGGAAGGACTATGAAGGAGTAACATGAAGGAGTCTTGTGATGGTGAAGTTGAGCACCTTGATTGTGGTGGTGGTGATATATAGCTGCACATGCAATACAATTGTATATACCTGTGCACACACATACACGCACACACACAGTGCATGGGTAACTGGCGAAAATGAATAAACTCTATTAATTGTACCAGTGCTTATTTATTGGTTTTGATATTAAATTGTAGTACTATAAGTTGTTAACATTGGGTTAGGCTGGGAATATGGGATTTCCCTGTACATGTCTTTGCAAACTTTCATGAATCTATAAATTTTTTAAGTAAGAAAATAAATAAATTTTGGGCCTAGTCCAGATGCAGTGGGAAGGCATCAAAGGTGAGACTGTCAGGAGTTGGAATTCATGTGAGGGCCATCTTTGAATACTAATTACCAGATATTCCAGGCCCATCAGCTTAGATAACCTAATGCCCATCTGACCTGCAGACTTAAAAGTTAAATGTTTACACTCAATGCTCCTGAAACTTAGTGACTGTTTGTTATCCAGCATTAATGCGGCCATAACAAAAGTGAAATCTATTTTATTTTAAAGTTTATTTCTTTAATTTAATTCAATTCCATTAAACTCTCAAAGAAGACAAAGGTAATAACTTACATGTATCTGCATTTGCCATGATTCTTTCTTTTAACTTTTTTTTATTGTTGTTCAAGTATAGTTGTCTCCATTTTTGCCCCCACCATATCCCCCAACCCCAGCCATCCCCATCTCCAACCCTTGATGCTACCTCCTTTGGCTTTGTCCATGTGTCCTTTATACATGTTCCTTGACAACCTTTCCCCCTTTCTCTGCCGTTATCCCCTCTCACCTCCACTCTGATTACCATCAGTTTGTTCTTATTTCAATGTCTCTGGTTCTATTTTGCTTGTTTGTTTGCTTATTTCACTTAGCATAATGCTCTCCAGTTCCATCCATGCTGTAGCAAAGGGTGGGAGCTCCTTTTTTCTTTCTGCTGCATAGTATTCCTTCTTGTAAATGTACCACAGTTTTTTGATCCACTCATTTGCTGATGGGCACTTAGGTTGCCATGATTCTTGATAGTATGACCAGAATATGGTGTCACACAAAAAATATTGATTGCTTCCTGAATATTGATAATTATAAGTTCAAAATTGTTTCAATAAAAATATTTCCAAATTCTTTATCGCATATAACATCAGTAATGTTGAAAAACTTTAATCATGAGAAAGCAATGCTTTTGAAGCTTTGGAATACTCCATGTTCAAGATACATAATAATATAATAAATTAGTTATGGAATTAATAATGTCATTCTTTCTAACAAATTGGCATGCTTTGTGATCATTTTTCAAAAAATGAGAATATACAAAGCATCATGTTTCTATTCTCTCCTGGCAGTCATGACACTCATAGGCAAATTTAATGTTCAGTTATACTAAGTTTCATCTTCCTTTTACCTGAAAACCTCTCTTTCAAATTATGTATATATTTTTAATCAGTCAACAATTTCATTAGGAACTTAATTGTTTCCATGAGTCAATTACAAGAATGTTATAACATACAATTCTTTGTTTCCTAAATGTGAAATGTTTGTTAAATAAAGTTTTCTGCAAAGTCACTACTTCTAAGTAAATTTGATTGAACTATAACATAAACATATGAAAGTGTACAAATCTTACGTACAAATTTCAATGTATACAAAAAAGCATATCAGTTAAACCACTTCTCTCATCAGGAAACAGCATTGCTGCCACAGCAGATACTCTCCTTAGTTCTCCACCCAGTCATTGCCCACCTCTCTCCAAATGAAATCTCTCAAAAGTTTTCCCTAGCCTGGTTGGTGTAGCTCAGTGGATTGAGTGCGGGCTGGGAACCAAGCGGTCCCAGTTCAATTCCCAGTCAGGGCACATGCCTGGGTTGCAGGCCGGGTCCCCAGTGAGGGCCATGTGAGAGGCAAACACACATTGCTGTTTCTCTCTCTCTCTTTCTCCTTCCCCTCTCTCTAAAAATAAATAAACAAAATCTTTAAAAAAAAGTTAAAAAAAATTTTTCCCTAATGTTATTCCCACAATTAGGTCTGAGTGTTTTGGAACTTTATATAAACACGATCGTACAACATGCACTCCTTTTTGACTGTCTTATTTGATCAATATCATGCTTGTAGGATTCATTCATGTGGTTGTGCATAGCTGCAGTTCATTTGTTTTCATTATTGTATAGCATTTGTTATGTGAATAGCCATTATTTTATTTATTCATTCTTCTTTAATGGCCATTTGTGATGTTGCATCATTTGGGATTACCATGAATAGATCTGATAGGAACATTCATGTGCTCGCCTTTGGTGAACATATTTATGGATTTCTGTGGGACATACACCCAAGAGTGTAGTGAGAAGGTAGGAGAGTGTGTCTAGGTTGAGTACTCATGATATGGCCAGACAGATTTTCCAATTTACACTCCCTGCTGCAGTGTATGAGTTCACCACTGTTTGCCACATCATGGCAGACCCTTGGTCTTAATCTATTTAATTTCAGACATTCTGGTTGGTATGAATTAATATCCATTGGGCTTTAATTTGCAATTTCTAGATGAGGCTGAAAAAATGTTATGTACTTAATGGCCATTCGGACATTTTCTTTGGTAGAGTACCTTTATGGACACTTGTTGCTGCCCTGAACCCCCTGAATCCCAATTACCATTTCTATCCATTTCTCCGTCAGTTTTTGGACACAGTTGCTTTTCATAGTCATACCTGAGACTGATTCTCTTCAGAGGACTATCCTTGGGCCCCTGGAGTTTGCTTATTCAGTTTGCAGATTTAGATTTAAAGAAAAAATGTCTGGCAGATTTGAAAGCACTAGGTTATGCTTGCCTAGTAGTAAGAGTTATGAAGTGTTTCCTCTTTTTTCAATTCTATGGAAGAGTTTTTGTAAAATTGTTTCTAGCTTATAAAAAGTCGTATTGAAAAAATGCTTTCTTTTCACCTTGAATTATAGTTTTGTCCCATTTCTGCATTCAACCAATGATCATAATTCCTATACCAGGGTCTCTATACCCCTAAGGGGATCTCTAGGAGTTATGCAAAGGTACAGCATGAATATGTTACATACTTCAGCATATCAATTTACATAAATACTTATAAAACTATTTGTAAAATAAAACAAATATAAATGTATTATGGAATAGCAAGTAAAATTTATGTAAATTTTTAAGATAAAATTTGATCATCGCTTTTAGCTACATCTCTAGTTCTCTCTGAGTTGTGTCTATTCTGCAATACAAAGGGCACTTTGGGATAGAAATTTGGAGGAGCAATGAAATAATGTGTCTTTAATTATTGACAGGATGGCATCATAATAAAGTAGAAAGAATGTGTATTTTGTAATTAAAAGAGATGTGAGTTCAAATCTTAGGCCTGTCTCTTTCCATCTATATTACTTTGAGCAATGTATTTATTAAGTTTTAACAACTATGAATTGGACATAGTACAGGATAATTACATTATAATACATGTACAATGACTAGACATAAATGTTACTCCCTGTTAGCTTTACTAAAGCTTGCAGCAAACAGTGAACATCTAGGTCTGGAGCCTGTGTCAGGGATGAAAATGGTAAAGGAATAAGGGGAGACCAGGAAAAGTAGGATCTAGAACTCCTGGTTGGGATGGAAGTCACCATGGTAGAAGTAGGGATGTTATAAAAGTGACATGAATTGTGGGTTCAAGACTTCTTTTAGTTGCTGAGCATTCTTTTATACATGTATATATGCCAGTTTTCTAATTTTAGTGCAAGTGAATGAGTTTACTCTTCTTGAACTTCAGTAGAACCCAGCTGTACTAAATAAGCACCTGCCTACAGAATAGTGTTTCCAAATACAATCTCCTCCCCACGAGGAACTGTAAGTTCCCCTGGAAATGCACCTCCCTTTAGCATCTAGCACAATATAGTTACATAGAAATTCAAACTTTTGTTGATTATGGAATATTTGAAAAATACTGAATAAATTGAAACAAAATATAAAAAACTTGATTCTTCTACTGTGAGTAAACATTTCCTTCATTAGTCAATAGTTTATTCAAATAAATGTGTGGCCTTTCTAACAAAATCTGTCTGGGATATTACTTTTTCTTTGTGAAAGAACTGTGCCTCTCAAGTTTGGGTGCTCGTTTACAGTTTCCCTCCCTCCCCCACCAGGTACACCAATGCCATTGCAGGGGGTGTCCATGTGGTGCAAATACACGAGAAGGTCTTGTCACCAAATATGAGGTAGAAATAGGTTATTTGGCAACTGTTGTAGTAGTAGTAAGGCTTTTTTTTTAATGAAATTTTCCTTAGAAAGTTTCTGCTTTGTTCACTGGGAACAAAGTATTTGACTTGTTTTCCCATCATTTGCAGAAAGTAATTATCAGGACACATTCTTCTTACATTTCGTGTAAGTAGGGGATGGGCAATGGTAGGCCTACTGCCCGTGACAAAACGTTTCCTTTTCTGGTTTGCCACAGTTTCTAAAATTCTGAAAGTCCTTTGGGATAATGATGTGTGTTTTTAAAGGTTTCCTCTTCTATTTCAATGAAGTTACGTAAATAAGGAACACATCAATATACTAACATCTTGTTTATTAATTTATCAATTTGAGGAGATGTTGGGAACTAGAGGTTTAGTTGGCTTAGGAATTAGAGCAATGACTCAATAATTTTTTTAAAAATTATTTTATTGTTGTTCACTTATAGCTGTCTGCATTTACCCCCACCCCCAACCCCAGGCAAACCCACCTCCCTCCCTTGCTTCCACCCTCCCCCTTGGTTTTGTCCATGTGTCCTTTATAGCAGTTCCTGAATACCCTTGTCCCCATTATCCCCTTCCCCCTCCCCTCTGGTTACTGCCAGAATGTTCTAAATTTCAATGTCTCTGGTTATAATTTGTTTCTCTG